>VRLP01000492.1:0-217198 GCA_009660295.1 Lophius piscatorius
TCTATCTATCTATCTATCTATCTATCTATCTATCTATCTATCTATCTATCTAGATAGATAGATAGATAGATAGATAGATAGATAGATAGATAGATAGATAGATAGATAGATCAAGTGAGTACATCCTGAGTATTCATGCTTGAAAATTTTAATGTTTTTTCATATTATGTCATGGACTAATTCTAAATTTGAATATTATCTGGTGTAAAGTTATTGACAGTTAAATAATTACACTAGAAAGTTACATGCGATGACTAAACCTTCCACCAGGGGGCAGTCTTTAGCTGTGGAAGCATTTTTATAAGGCTGGATGCATCCTTCATTAACAAAGAGAAAATATCCTGAGAGGAACATTTTCCATTCCATGAAGACTACAGAGGAGCATGTCAGAGTATCACATGGTTCAGAAGTGAGATTGTTATTGGCATGTAGAACCATGTGTGGGGGTGAACTGGTAATTCATCATGCAGCTAAAAGCAAAACTAACGAGGGGATGTGTGAGTGTATGTGCTGAACGACACTCCCTTCACATGACATGAAAAAATCATCCAGTGCAGCAAAAGTGAGGCGCGCTTCCTCTCAAGCCAACATCCTCTGCAAAGGAAGGAGGAAGATGAAAAGAGGTTTCACCAGATTCAGCTGTAATGCAGCTCCGCGTCGACATCAAAGCCCATCACAATAGAAGAACGCCACAGCTTTTCGGCGCTAAATTGAGCCATCGTCTCGATCTGACTCCCTGCACGTGGGTGACTGAGAATGTGTGGCAGTCGTTTTGTAGGGAGTTATCACAAAGTGGCTGTGTTTGTGTGTGTGTGTTGGTGCGTGTTCTTGTGTTTCTGCTGATGAGAGGACCAAGTTTCCACACAGGCGACTGAGAGATGAAGAAAAATCCCCAGCAGAGAGGATATATAGAGGCAACTTTACACTTACAAAGTTCAGGATTTGAATCGAATGTTAAGAAGGTCAAGTCCATTGAATGCTTCAGTTTGGGAAAGCAGATCCATCAGAATGAGTTTGAATCTTTAATAGATGCCCTCTGTAATTACAGCGGGGGTTTTTTTTAATACTGCTAAAGTAAATGAGAAATACGGAACAGCGAGAGGTCTGCAGAGTGAGTCAGAGGAAGGGATGCGGTTCTGTTGTCATGGGAACAAAACCCATCCTTCAAACCTCAACGTCAAGAGCCAAATGATCAGTTATGAGGCTGAGGAATGTTGTCTTTGAAGTACAATAGCATTTTATATATCTCACTGCATGATTAGGCAGCAGGAACGGAATTGATCAGTATTCATTTATTTTTACATTGCACAGGGGTGGATAAAGTACTTGGATTATTTCAAAATATACCAGTATTATCAGCAGAATGCACTTAAAGTATCAAGAGCAAAAGTGCTCCTGGTCCCTTTCAGAGGTTTAGTATTATGTTTCTGGATTACTATTACTGCTGCCTTAAAGAGTAGGACTATGTGACTGCAGTAGCTGTTAAAGGTCGAGGTAATCTAACTACGTCATGCCGTTCACGAATGAGACATATGGTTCTGAAAAGTAACTAGTAACTAAAGCTGTGAGACAAATTCAGTGGCATAGAAGGTCAAAAAAGATTTTGCTGAGATGAAGAGGAGTAGAAGTATAAAGTGGCATGAAATGGGAATAATCAAGTGAAATACAAATACCTCAAATTGGTGGTTAAGTACTGTACTTGAGTCAATGTTGTTTTTTCTACTGTATTGACACCAAACTTAAATAAATACAGCACATGTATATTTATTTTTAATGCGCATTGGTTCGTGCATACATATGTATGTGTATTTGGACATATGTATGTATAAAACACTATTTGCACATAAACTACCTTCTGCTACACATCCTCCTCTCACTGTAGATGTTCCATTCTTTTATGTATGTACATATTTATGCCTCTGGTTTTTTTGACTGCATGTGTTACACCAGATTAATTGAATAATTGAAGATATAAGGGTGGTTAATTGGAGCAGAGCGAACAGAGGAAGAAGAAAGTGGGGAAAAGCTGAACTTGACAATTCTGTGTGTGTGTGTGTGTGTGTGTGTGGAGGATTATAGTTTTTCAGTGCATGTTTCCGTATGAACGCTGTGTGTTTGATCTCCCGTGGGTATGAAGCTGATAAATCTTGCTTTTTTTTCCTGTCCTTTTATAAACCCCATGAGTGACGCACTAATCTGAGTACCTCTGTTTAAAACCATACATCCCTGCATACTTCCTTGCATCTTTATGTAGCCATCCATACATAGAGAAAGTCAGAAGTTTAAACAACAACAGAAGAGAAAACTGTGGTAACGTATATTGAGTAGCTGAAGTGGTGACGTGTTCTGTGGGGAGAATTTTTTCCCTGTACTTCTATGCTCACTTTTTTCTTCACTCCTTTCTTATATTCATGCCGCCCCAAGTGATATCCAGAGGTAGTACTCTGTTTCGAGCACAGATGGTGCCTCCCATCCATACTCTACGCGTTAAGCTACCTCAAATATGTGTACCTATATGATTGAGGCCCTTGTAGTCTTACATAAATGAAGGAAATTCAAATTGTTTGTGGACATTTTACAAGAAGTAAAAAAAAAGTCAACCCCCAAAAACTTTGAATCCTTATTTCGAGACGTATTTAATGTCTTCTTAAGTAGAAACCTTCGTCTTTAAATTTGTAAACTGCATTATCAGAACCTCCTAAACTGTCACCGACACTTTCTGTTGTTGTAGAATCTTTTAACTCATCACTTAAATATTGTGGATATACTGATATCAACGATTGGAAGTATGCCAGCGCTGACGGAGAAAACATTTCAAACGGGTGCATTTCTTAGGTTTCTTAGGGTTATGGCCACCTCCAACTCTGTTAGCATGATGGAAACCATCACAAATAGGAAAGTTTTCAAAGATTTTCAAAGATTTTATTTTGCCTTTTGCACAAGTACAGGGTTCATTGGAGTTCTTGATGCTGAAAACTCTCTAGACAGGGGAATGAAGAATAGAAAGAAAGAGCAGCAAAAAATATATATTCACATATTTTACAGACCCACACACAAACACACACACACACACACACACACACACACACAATCACTAATTTCAAAGAAAAAAAGAAAACAGATCAATAGTCCTGAAAAAAATTTTTTTTGAAAAAAGTAAAAAAAAAAAAAAAAAACCCAAAGGACAAAACAAACATGAGAAATGTTATTACACCTTAGAAATGAGTCTTTATTGCTCCTGCACAGATGAGCATGAACGAAGGAGGATGAATGAAATGGAGATAAAACTCTTTCTCTCCATCTGCTGAAGCCACTTTCTTTTCGTTCTGAAGACACAAAATGTGTTCAGCCTCAAGCTTAAAAGAACCTCGCTGTTACATGATTGACAGTTAATGTGTCAAAAATAAAGATGGATCATATTTCCCCTTTGCACAACCATAAAGAATCCTCTGGAGATGCTTTGGTGGGAAACACACGAGGGTTCTGTAATATTCTGGTTATTTCTGGTTGAAAAAAAATTGCAGCAAACAAATGAAGCAGAATGCCTGCTGGGTGATGAAGGACGGGAGAACAGGAAGCGGGGAGGAGGGCTCTGCAGGACACATGAGGTCATGCCCCTGACTGAATGAATTGTAAAGTTCCCACCTGCTGTGACGCACACCTGGCTGCAGGCTTGCTTTGTCACGGTGCTCACAGTTTTATAATGTGGTTTAAGAACTCTGTCGGTTGCTCGTGCACATTTATGTTACCGGGGGATGAAGAGGGATCATTCCCAAACCAGCTTTTAAAGCAATGAGTGATTTGTGCACATTTCTACCCTCTCTTTTTACAAAACAATGGACTTTTTTAAAGTATGTTTTGTAATGTGTGTCCAAGGTCATTCAGTTTGATTGAAAAGGTTACTGGGTTGTTGTTAGCAAAAAAGCTTCACACAGGAAAAAAAAGCCTTATTTTGTTAACCTGCCAAAAACATGTCAACAATGTCTTTTGATTAGTTGCTATTAATGCGATTAATGATTCATCTGCTCTACTTTATGCTAAGGTCAACGTCATTACAGTCTCCTGCGTGCAGCTACAGATTGTTCAAAGTTTTTCACATATTCTATTATTTTGTAGGCGGAAGTTTTACAATATGACTTTGGAAATGATTTATAAATAGTTTATAATCATGTTATAAATTAGTTTGTAAAACACTTTATAAGTCATGAGTTAATACTTATAGACAGCTTATAATGTGGGTGACTATTTGGCAGCACCTAGTTGGCAAGGGCGCCCTTTATATCTGATGTGTTATAACAGCTTATGAATGATTTGTAAAGTGTTAATAGACTAAGTAAATATGAAGGAACTGCTCTTAAACGATTGGAGTCTTAACTTTCAACTAGAGAATATGCTTTCTCTGTTAAGGGCTTTGTTATTTCTTGTTATCAGCCAGTTTAACAAGGTCTCCCTTCACTGTGGAAGTCAAAGTTCACTAGTTTCCCAGTGCAGAAGTGATCATGATAATGCTGCCAAACCTGGATCACCGGAACCGGTGATCCAGGTTTGGCAGCATTATCATGATCAGGAGATGAGTTTCATTATTTGCTTGTGTATTCTTTACATTCCGAAGATAGGCAGGTTTTGATGAGAAGATATTATAGAGGATGTCCTAATTTAGTTAATTTTTCACTGAGACGCAAAAGTTTTGTTTAATTAGGTCAAATTTATTAAGAATAATCAAAGTCTCAGTGTTTTGCCTGCGCACTGGTTGCAGCTGTGAGTTGTTATCTATATCATATCCCAGAGAGTGGTCCAAAGGAAAATAAAATGAAATGACTGCTATGCTGATGGCAGGAAAATCTATTACTTTTAAAAAAATATATCGTTTTGTATAGTTTTCTCTTATACATTCACAGTGTAATTTATTTTTGCATTCAATCTAACATCTGATCTTCTCACACTACCTGACCAACAACAATCTGCAGACAGACAGACAAAGGCTGCAATTTTTCTTATTGAAGCAGCAGCCGAAGAGCGAGGTATTTCACTTTGAGTTTGAGATGAAGATGGAATCAAAAGGGGATTTAATTTTGGTCTTATGAGTTTTTCACTCACATTTTTGTCTTGTCAGCTCTATAAATTGGCCGTTGGCAGCTTGTTCTGCTACCCTGCTGTCCTCAGGTGACCAAAACAAACCAAAATAAAGGTTGCTGCTTCAAGGCTTTCAATCAAATGAAGTCACAGTTCAGCATCATTCATACATTTAGTAACAAGGCAGCAAAGATAAAGTCTGAGCAGACTCAGAATTTAGCACCAGAGACGGATATTTTGTTTAAATGGAAGGATGACAGGAAGCTGGGAGAGACAGAGAGGAGAGATAACGGTTGAATAGCGCCACCATCTGAATAATGAAAAGCTGTGTGAGAGATCTTATCTATTAGTTCCAATACAATGGTGAGGATAATGATCACCAAAAAAAGATGATGAAGGAAAGAAGTCGCCGAAGGACAGAGAGGCGATGCAGAAGAGGTAGACAGAGGGGGTTCAGGGCCAAAAAAAAAGATGAGAGGATGGAGTGAGTCAGAGGCCAGTTCAATTTGACAAATTTGCACATTTCAGTAGTTGAATTAAAATCAGTTTATTTCATCTCAGCACCTACTGGTCATCATTTTCCCAGCAGCATGTCATCATGGCGCTCCCACAGCTGAGCTCGCCTTTTCCTCTGGTGAGCTGAGGAATTAAATGTGTTCACCAGCAAATGTGCATCTGGGAGATAAGGCGACTGAAAGAGCAGAAGGCGAAACTGTGAATGTGATTACATTAACGTTCAGTTTTCAAAAAAACGAAAGAAAGAATGAAAAGAAGAAAAAAGAAAGAAAAATCAGACCAAAGAGAATAAAGAAAGGCAGCAGACATCCTGTGTACTCAATGTGTGCATGTGTGTGTCTGTGTGTGTGTGTGCGTGTGTATACTGTCCATCAATGTAATCATGTCTGCCCTAATACAGAACAGTTGACGTCGGCATCCACCACACCCCCCTCCATAAACCTCGTTTATATGTCCAAATGATGTCTCCTATTAAATAAAAAAAATCCAATATATTAAGAGGGAAATGAGTAATCAATGTCATTGCTGGGTTTGGAAGCTGCAGAAGCACAGAATCAAACAGGCGAGGCTTTTAAACGACAGATATTTGCTAGATATGACTATGGGAGAGGGTACCATTGCCCAGAAAAATTGACAAATCCATTTCTTGTTATAATCCACCGTACACCAAACCTAAACTTGGATGGACATGAATCCCTGAAATAACTTCGGCTATGTGAGAAATGCCCTTATTACATCTACAGCATTCACATAGTCGGATTCTGATTCAACTATTCACCTATCTTATCTGGAAAAGGATATTTTATCTTCAAAGGAAGAAGGTACCATTCCATGCATTCCATTTTAATTTTACATTTTAGTATTGAGTATTATTTAATCATTGGAAAAGGTGAATAGTGTGAAACTGTGGCTATTTGAGAACGGACCCTAACCCCGAGCCTGTATGTTCAACATGCCAGTTTGGTAGAATTCTTTTTTGCAGCACAACATCACCGCTCAGTTCTGACAGTTATTTCACTTTAGCACACTGTACAAATCCATGGAGCCCAAAAGCATGTAGCGTCACACCTGCATGATCTTAGGATCCAAAGGGTTTAGAGGATGTGAGGAAGCGTCCTGCTTGAAGGGTTTAATAATTTAACGAGGCCTGTCATTACCGACAGCGAGGGTTTATCCCGGAAAAAGTCTCAAAAATCTCCTATTCAACAAAATTTAGACTCAATTGGTCCAAAGGTTAGGAATTTATGGTAGAAAAACAACGTTTTTTCATAAAAACAAAAAAAAAAGACGATCCGTCTAGTGAGTAAACTATTAACTATTAGAGTAAAACACATACATAGAAAAATGGATTAAATTGGTCCAACATTTGAGAAATGATGGCCCAAAGGATCTGCAGGGGCGGACGCGGCGATGACGTAATATCATAACGTAACAGGGACAACATCATATCCCTGACTTTTCGGGGATATAATTATATATGGAAAACAAAGTAATATATGTCTTAGTTTGGCTGATTTAAAGAATGAACAGATCCGAAAATTCAATAACCCTGTTTCAACCTGAACTGTGAGTGACAGTGGCCCGGATCACCGTGTCACATGATCGCGTCTGCCTCCTATTTGAGCTCACCCAAAACCAGATAACTGACAGAAACAGCAGCAGATTGGAGCTAGAGATGCCAAATAACAATATCAAATAATAAGACGCAACGAATGCAGACAGGAAGAGGACTGGAGTGGCCATCAGGACCTGAGAGGTGGCGGCGGCGTGAATATTCATCGGAGGATGGTTTTAAGAAAAATATTTTTCATGCAAAGATTTTTTTTTTATACGATGGGAGGAACTTTTAGAGGGAGCATCTCAATAATACATGCTTTCCAACATCTAAGGAGCGTCTGTCTTTTATAGTTCCCCACAAAGAGGAACTGCAGCAAAGCTGCCCCACGCTGAGATAAGAGAGAATTGAGATATATCTTTCTCTGCCTGCATGTCTGTGTGGTCGTAACGGTTTATGACAAGTCAAATACCGCTGTGCATTTTCTAACCAACACCGACGATGCTCACAAAGATAAAAACAGATTAGCGAGCCAATTAAAAAAAACACTGCGGTGGGCGTTGAATCCACGTTGCCATGCGTCTTTGCATGGCGTCAGGAATGTGACCTTCCCGTGTGAGTTTGGTGTGTTCCTCCTGTGAGCGATTTGTGGATGATAGCAATGAACATATCGCAGGATCCCTGTCGTCACCGTTCACATTAGGGGAGGAAGCTGCCTAGACAGCAGCATTGACAGATTGTATGAATAATTTAGGAAAAAAGTGATAAGGCTTCATAGACCTCTGAATCACTACCAATGACAGCCGCCTGCTCTGACTTTGACACCTTTCTCATATTTTGATGCTTATCATTTCCATAAATTCCTCTCCTTACATTTACGAGTTAGACCCAGACGCAAAGTGAATATCTGACGTGCAAGGTCAGGCTATGACTTGTGGGATGAGGTAACATGAGTCGCGGAAAACAACGGAAGCACTCAAAGTGGATGGTTTCAGTCCTGATGAATGACATCCAGACGTTCCTCACCCTTTTAGTTTACGTCCCCTGCTAAATTTAAGGCGCGGGGGAGCCGGATTGGAGATAAATATCTGTGCAAAGTTACTCTAGATGATAACCGGGGCAATTTAACATGATTCACGCTGTGATCTGAAAGCGCAGGAGACAGCCTTTATTGATTTGCAGTTTCCTGTCAGATGTAATTGGGGGATTGTGATTAGTGGACTTGTTGATTTTAGGCAGAGGAGGAGAAACAGGCTGATGGAGAGAATGAAGTGAATGGAAAAAAGCAGCTCTCAGAAGACTGGCGCATTGCAGATATCCAGTAATAACAAGCCACTCATCACTGGTGTGTTAAATCCTGTTGTGAAACAGCAGATGCAATCCCGACATTCCCTGTTTTGAGATTAACATTTTGTTGCCCCTCAATCATTGTCACCAGTGGGGACAAAGAAAGAGGTTACAGCCGTTGTGCCAACCCATTCTTTTCATTTGCATAATCATAATAACTTTATAGCAGGAGCTTTTTTGGTCATGCCATTTTCTTGGCCAGCAGTTGGCGTGAGTTAAAATTCTGAGCAGAACATTCTCAAAGTCTGATGCGTGTCATTTCTCAAGCTATGATCCTTAAGACACATGCTTTCGAACACACACTCTCACATGCACACACACACACACGCACACACACACACACACACAATACACACACAAACAAACACATCCAACCTATGTTTATAAAGAAGAGTTAAGAGAGTTAGACCAATATAATGTCTATTGTTTCTACACAGAAACATCCAAGGCAATTATTTCTTCGGCTTTTCATACTCTAAATATCTAAAAATAATATTTATACTCATTTGTTGTTACTCACCTTTTTTTGTTTTGAATGCAAGACTTGAATATAATTCCTCTAGAGAAGGGGTACTCAAATACAAATCTTAAAGGTCCACAGACATTTTATAGTCCATTTATTATAGTCGGTCAAGCCACAAGCCATACTACTGTTATATTCAAAGCTAAATGTCCTTCTCATCAAAACAAACAAAAATACATACTAAAATAAGATAAAATGCCATTTCCTTTTTGACATAAATTCAAATAAATACTCAAATAAAACAAAACCTCCATAGAATGCTTTGGTAAACAAATATAACAAGATCTCAGGAATCAAAGTACAATGAAAAACAATTTTTTTGTGTCAAACACTGCTGCTTAATGAGAGAAAAGGCATCTTGTGCTTAACCAACACCCACGCCACTCTGAGTGAGCACTCTGCTGCTTTTTGTTGTTGTGTCAGTGTAATGTGTGTGTTTCTGTTTGGTCAGCACCTGTAAATGGGCTGCTATCTCCATGCCAACGATGCGCTGATAGGCTGTTACTGGGTCACATGGTGGGCTTACATGGGAAACATTTCTCTTTCCCAATTAAACCTTTCTAAATTGTAATGTCAGTCGCCTGTTAACATGACTTGTGATCTTTTCCGATCCGGTGTTTACATACATCGACTCATCTAATCTGAAACACTTTCATACATGCGCAGATGATCCACACTCCCGTTCATAAGGTGGCAATAATGCTTCGGTGAGTTGGGCGCCGACTGCCGACAAGCGCCCAGAGGAAGAATAAGACGAAGAGGACGTGCGCAGAAGTGTCTTTTCACCCATCTAACCGCCCAAATATGTTAAAATATTTCACTCTCCGATGCAGAGCGGTACTGTTTTTAAGTCGCCGTATTTAAAAGGCAACTTAAAATGCAACTTAAACATAAAGCTTTCCGAAACAGCATTTATATTCAGCATCCGGCTATCGGAAAGGCTTTCCGGAACAATTTTGACTACCTCCTTGCAAAAGGAATGAATCTACTTCGGAAAATGTTCTTTCAATTCGGAAAGGGTTGTCTACATGCAGCATTTTCTTTCCGATTAGACGTCTTTTGCGAATCTAATTTGAATTAGCTTTTCCATGTAAACCCACCTGTCACACGTTCAGCTCAGGGTCCGCAGATAGGCAGCTTGCGGGCCGGATGCGGGCCGCGGGCCGCCTATTGAGGGCCGCTAATCTAGAGGGTCTCCTCCCGGTTTTGCCAGGTACGTTTTCAGTTTTGCGACCACTGGGCTAACCAGGGCTGTGATCAAAAACTACATCTCCAAGCCCAGGCTAATTTTTCTGAACTGTGAAAATGGACTATTGGTGAACCTGGAAAACTTGATGTTAGCCTTGCTGTCTGGGACCACAGTGTAGGCCTAGTTATTTTGACATAAAATCTCAGAGGAAGATTGTGATCAGAGGGTATCTGCCCTGAGCAGCAGGTATATCCCCCTTAGAGTCTGAATGCCGGCGATGGTGGCCGATGACTCTGCTGAGACTGTTGAATGATGAAGTTGATGGGTCCGTGAGGACTGAGCGAACATGAGAATATGGAGGTAGCAACACAGTGTGAGATTAATGGAGCTAATCATTTCAAAAAGGCGACAGGAAGATGATGGTGATGGCGGTGAAGAGGGTAATTTAGCCTGAACGTACGTGAAAGGTTTGGCAGATTGGTCTGCGAAATGACTGTCTTCCTGAGATTCACACTGTTAGACTCATAAACATAATGGAGTCCTGGTGCATAAACGCGATATAAACCCAGAGTGTGGAAGTTGTTTGGTGAGCAACAAACTGAGCCACTTAACTGCACCGTGTTTAAATTTTAGTCAAGCTGCAGGGGTTGATTTATTCACTTGAGATCATGATTAAAGATTTTTTTAAGACCCTGTCTGGAGTGTGTGTGCGTGTGTGTGTGTGTGTTTGTGTGCGTGTGTCACAGAGAAGGAGGGTGGAATAGGGTAGTCTAAAAGGATTGCAGGCCGTAGCATCAATGCCTGCCAGTGCTGGGTTTGATGTTAACTTTGGACAACTTGCCTCACGAGTAATGGCTTCAGAGGGATGTTCTAAGCTGCTTCTCCAAGCCAACTAAAAACAATCAAGGTACATACAGCGTAAGTCCCAATTGGCTAAGTGTAATCCCTGTCGCCTCTATTAAGGAGCGACTTTTTTAATGCGGATTCTTAAAAAAAATCACCAATCCAATGAATTTTAAATGGCCCTTTTGCACTCAAAATGATTAGAAACAGAATTCCTGTTCGCTATGTCACGCACGGAGGGACTGGCAGACAGGCCTACTGTAATCTGCATTTTCAAACCCCCCCTCACCCACAACCCTCTTTCAGAATGGAAGTTGAAGGTTTATTAAACTTGGTGGCCTGTGATTGTGGATTAATGAGAGAATGACTGGAGAGGTGAGATAAGGCACCCAGTTTGGGCTCAGAGGTCCTCAGTGGGATTAGAATAATCATCAAAAAGCCATGTCTTTAAAAACACACAATAGAACCCGGCCTCTCCTGTCATCCTCCACTCCTCTGCCCACTTATCCCTCCATCTCTCCATTCCTTAATATCCTGCCCTGACACCAGTCAGTCGATTGACATTCCAGAATGATGGTCTACTTATTCGCTGAGGAATGTGACATTTCCTACGAACCGTGAATAAAATGAGTAAAGACGGGCAGTTTGGATACATGATGACAAGGATGTGGGTGACTGAGGAGGCTTACCTGCAGAACGGGGGAGACGGATATATAAAAAAAAGGCATTGAAGTGCTAATTTAATGCAAATTCATGTTAAGGAGACATTCAGACACATGTGGGGTGAAAACATGTATTTTATTTTTCCTTCAGGTCACTGAAAAAACCTTACATGTGAATGCGACATTAAGCTTCCTGATATACTTACTCACTTATATTACACGAGGACAGACAAAGGACATTGTTGTCTGAACAGCTGACTACATGCCATATGAGTATCTGAAAGCTCAAAGTGTATATGCAATAGGGGAAAGATCCATCCCTCATTATGCAGAGGGTAAATCTGATTAAACGTAGAGTTACGTTGTACGCACATTTTTTTGCACTTTTTTTTTTTGCTGATGAAGTAATTTATTTGCACACTGACTGTGAAGGTTGTTGTTTCTGCGAACAAATGAAGATTGTGGAAATTCCAGGATGGACAACATTTAATTTGCAGAGCTCATTTTTGTTTTACAACATTTATAGTTTTTCTGTATTTTGTTCTTAATAAAATACCCAAAATACATTTTAGTGTACTGTGCTGGCTTTATTTTGCCCGCTTACACATGCATGAGCTGTAAAGTTTAACTACAGTAGTGTGACGTACAGTTTTCCATCACCCTTATTACATCTAAAGTGTTAAAGTATATAAACGGTGCCTTTATGTAGTCACGTGAGCGGGGCACATGTTACAGACCATTATGGCTCCTGGAAGAACGAAACATAACTTGAAAAGCTTCTTTCACCATTTAAGTCTGAAGTATGAGAGCATTTAGGCCACCCTGTACAAAATACCGATAATGGATTCCTGTTTTGGTATGTAGGAATTGTATTATGAGAATGTCATGTGATATGAAAATACATCAATTAAAGCCATTTTGAAGACAAGAACAACATTCAAGCAAAAAAATGTATCTAAGTAGAATCAAACCAGACGAAAGTTCTTAAGCCAAGGTACAAAATCCCCTCATCTTCATCTTAGGATGAAGATAAAGTGCACAATCTTCATGAACAGAAAATGATCAACATTTGTCCACATAATGTTTTGAGGCATCCTCTGTAATCTCTACTGCAACTTCTGTTTTAATTGATTTCACGAATTAACTTTCAACATTTTGTTGATGAATTGGATTTCTAAAACGTTTTTCTAATCATTGTTTGTTTCTCTTTATTTTGAATGACTGTGGCTGTAGTTTTCATTATTGCCTCTTGTTTTAATTTGGAGTTAATTCCTCATGTTTCTGTTATTGTTGTAAGTTTATTTTGTGGGAGTATCCTATTTGGAATAGATGTTTGTTTCATGTTTTATTTTGAAGGTTTAGATTTGTGCTTATTTTCAATTACTTATAATTCCCTTATTTTCTGATTCCCCTGTCATGTTTCTTTCTCTGTCACCTGTAAAATGTTTTTTCTCTGTACTCCCATTAAGTTTGTCCCCTCCTTCCTGTGTCTCCGTGAATCCCTGTGAGGCTGTCTCCTGACTCCTCGTGTCTCCTCGCTGCTTCTTTGAATCCTCTCATCTGTTCCCAATGCTGTTTGCTACTGACTGCATCTAAGTTTGTGTCTCTCTGTGCTCTGTGTCAGGTCGTTGCATGTTCCTCCCTGTTCCTTGACTTTATGTGTCTCATGTCGTTGCGTAAGCTTAATACCACGCCTTGTATTTTAGCCTTTTGGACTGAGTTTTGTTCTTAGTTTTTGTTTAGCTAAATTTTGTTGTTGGGTTCTTTGGCTTTTTTTGTTGAATTTTGGTTAACTAACTCACTATCACTGATAAATCCTGGCTGAGGAAATATCTGCCAGGAGGTAATAGCCTCCTATTACCTGCATTTTGGGTCCCATTTTGAAAAGCACTTAACAGTAGAAGGTTTTCTTCTTTAAGTAATTAATAGATAGTAATAAATGAAAGCTGATTGTTTTCTGTCGGCTTTCTCCGTTCAGCTAGAACTCTCCCTTATTTACCGTTCTATAAATACTGCTTATGACACACCAGCTAATCTGAGAGGCTTCACCAGCGTTGGGCGCGTACACTTCATGGCAGCAAAAGAGAGAAAGAATGAGAGAGAGAGAGAGAGAGAGAGGGAGAGAGAGAGGGAGCAGAGTTAGCTTGTTACCTCTCTCAAGCAGAGGGGATAATGTTTCTGTGCTGTCATGTGTTCTGACACTCAGAATGTTATTAAACTTCAATGGGCTGAGCTCAGGGCTCAGTGATTACGCTTACTGGGCCTTTATCCATTGCTCAGGGTTTACTTTACAGTCTGTGCTGACTTAATGCTCAAGGCTACATGCACATTCAACCATCCATACATGAAAACCTCATGTATACATCTTTGCGTACATAGTGATGTCTGCCACAAAGTCTTTGGCACTCAAACTCTTTCTCAATGAGATTGTGAAAGAAGGACATGTGCTCTGAGTGGCTTGAAGTATTTTCGCCCTTGGAGTCTTGATTCTTGTGGTGGCGGCGGATGACTCTGCTGAGACTGTTGAATAATGAAAGCTGATGGGTCGGTGAGGAATGGGCGGAGGTGGGCAGGTAGAGGATGCACATCAAAATCAGAAGGACAGCAGTGAGATTATAGGATAACTATGATGGTCTGTCAACGCAATAGATGTGGCCGCCCGATGAGCACGGCTGAAAACAACTGATTCCCAAGACTTTAAAACATGTGATGGAAACTGAGCGCATATTTCTGAAGTTAAGAGATTTGTTATGTTACATTGGGTTTTGGTTTCTTAATTTTCCTCATTTATGAACACAAATGTCCCTTTTTTATTTGCAATTTCACAACAGCAATCAAAATTGTAACATTGCAGATAACATTTACAACAAGAAAATTCAACAATATCTTTCTAACTTGTTTCATATAAGCTTGATTAAGATTTTGGATCAGAATTGCAGTACATGTTATTAAAGCATATGAATTGTTAAATTTATTTAAAGTTATCTTTAACAACAAAAAAATGGGCAGAGTAATTAGCATTTAGAAACTCCATGAGCTCAAAATCAAGGACAAAGCTGTAAAGCAGCAAACTTATATGGTATTTAAATGTTTTGTGACACCTACAGTATGTCACCATGGTTACTTATGGGTCAAATATGAACTGAAGCTGCAGGTAGGAGTGGGGTGAAATTTAGATTTGAGGACGTTTCTTTCATGCTGTAAACGTCTTTTAGGTGAAGTATGACATGCGGAATGAGAAACAAAAAATTCACAGCTCCCAGCTAAAATGCCACCATACCCTGGCCTGTTCATGAATAAATATTGTCTATTGTCAAAAACAGTTAATTTTCAACAAACAAAAACCACAATTGAATATCGGCAATTTGAGTTAAATATTCCATTAAAATGGAGGATATTTCCTCGGCCAGGATTTTGAGCGCATCCACCTACAGTGATTGGATGGGAGTCTAACCAGAGTTGGGCAGAGAGGCTCTGGAACTTTGATCATTGTGGAAAGTATTCCTGCTCCATAATCCCCTCATCGGTCATCCTGTCTGAGGCGATGTTGGCTGCCATACATCTCACACCCACACTCTCTCCTGATCCTTCTGTCTCCAGCCTTCGTTTACAGCCTCCATCCGTCTTCCCCTCAAGGCCCTCAACTGCCTCTGTCCGCCAAGATGGACAGATGTGAAACTGAGGAGGAGAAGCAGGGCTCAGGGTGCAAGCATCCTTTTACTTCAGGATGTTTGGTAGCAGAGAAACTTTTCTGCTCCCACAACAACATGGAAGCTCATATGTCAAACTGGGACAGTTAATCTTGAGAGTACTGGCCTAACAAGCTCTGTCTCATGATTGACTGGCCCGTTCACTCGATCCCTGGGTGACCCTAAACTCTACAAAGACATGAGAGGAAGGATAAAACTGCCGCTGGATGATAACTCATCGCAACCTCATAAGTTTTCATTTACAGAGCAATGTAACAACAGTTGGTGATAAATCAACAGCTAATGGGAGAGATGAAGCCTACTGTGGTCCTTGATGTGTTTACTGATCACTGATTTATTGAAGCAATATTTAAGATGGTCTTCTCTCCGGCCAGAGTTCCTGTGTTGGTCCAACTGTGCAGTACCTTTTGTGTTTTCTGGTACCTGAGCCCTGGGGATGTTTTTCGCAGCACTACACATCCCTCGTTTGTAAGTTATTAAAGTATTCTGTCCAATCATACCGCTCAGATGTAGTGCTGTTCAGCTCAAGGTCAAGATTTACTTTCTCTTGTTCCCACAAGGTAGGAATTTAGTCTTTGTCTTCTCACCATTGCAGCAACCACAATACTCCACACTAAAAACATAACTACTCCTACGTTTCGTGTCCCCGAAAGGCTATTTCCAGGAAAAGTCCGGAATCCCCTCCATTGTACAAGCAAGTTATGTCCGAAAACAACGTTTTTCTAAGTCTCCCCTAATGAGTGAAATATGACATTTTAGAGTAAAATATGATATATAAGATAAATCTCCATGAGTCTTATTAATATTCACTGAAGTTGGACTAAATGGGACCAATAGTTATGGTCTGGAAGTAATGGCTTCAAAACAGTGTTATTCGTAAAATAAAACTCCCCCTATTGAGAAAAAATATAAACTGTTACAGTCTTGTATATAATACATATACAAGATAGATATCTTCAAGTCGATTCATTCATCAAGAGATAATACAATTTTTAAATCCATTTAACTTTCTAAAAGAGACCCTAGATCTCCCTCTTCAGAGGCAGCAGCTGGTTGGAGTCAATAACTACTCTACTGGCCTGTCTCATTGCAGCCTGTTGATGAATACACTGCAAAGACGTCTGCCGACCTCTATACTCTCCAAAGGAGTCTGCATCAGATGGACCGGCATGTACGTCGGCTGCAGAGACGGGTCCCCGAATAAAACTGTGTTGCTGTACCACATAAGGCCGTATCTCTAAGACCGCCCGATAAAAGACAAACATAAAAGGTTTATCCACAACATGAAGCTTAAGTCGTTGCAGAGAATGCTGCCATTATAATAGTCGGCTACAAAGACTGTCTATGTGTGCTCAAGATTAATAAGTTGTCAAAATGCCAGGTCATATTAAGAGACTACTCCTAAATCCTATAATATTATTTTAATTATTACGACTTATATTGTGTTCTTATGTAATCTAACGTATGTTGATTTGTACCGACAACGACAGTAATGGTGGAGTGGGCTATCTTATATGGTCACACTGAGTCTAGCGCACACAGGTACTTCAGACAGTTCAGGGGTCCTTGGAGATAGATACTGTCGCACGCAGGTATCACTAATTAGACCGAGCCCAGAGTGTGTAACAGCGACAAGTGGTGCTGATGCACTCGTGTTTCTGTATGTCCAGGTGAGTAGAAGCAGTCAAAATATGAGCGACACAGCTGAACAAAGAATGTGTTGGAACAATAGACAATGATTGTGGCATGTATGAGATTTATGTCAGTCTTTTGTTCGTTTAATGATATGAAATTTGTGAAAAAGGCATGGTGCTGCAACTCCCTGAGGGACTCTGTAATGAAGCCACCTGCAGCCTGCTAAAATATAAGTTGTGTCAGTGCAGAATATTGTTGGTTTACGTTTCCAGGAAATAGTGCAGCCGACATTGTATGTTTCATGCAAGTTTAGCACTATGTGAATGTTTATAACCTGCATGAGTCATTAATTAGACTGAGCCCAGAGGGTGTGGCAGTTACAAGTGAACATGGTGCTGATGTACTCATATTTCTGTATTCCAGAGAAAACAAAGTAAAGATCAGTTTTAAACATTGTTTGAAAAAGAAGGTAGTCACACTGTTTTTTTTTAAAACTTTGTATCTCTAAAAAATAATCAGATGGGTCGTTATCCCTTTACATTAAAGCTAATATTGTTTTAAATTAACATGTTTATCTTGAACCCAAAGCTGCAGGACTCAAACACAAGCAGACAGGGGAAAAATAGAACATTAGAGTTTATTGAAAAACAATGGGCTAAAAATGATGATTGGAGCATGCCGGCAGATGGTCGCAGCGTGGCGGAAGCAGAGCAGAGACCTCAAACAATCTCAAAGACTGATAGGTTAACAGAGCGCAGCAGCTGAACCCAGGAGCTGCAGTGGAGGACCTGGGAGAGAATGACTGAATGAGGAAGAGTCCCAAAGGGATTATAAAAGATGAGACCAAAATGCTAGAGAAAAGAAATCATAAATACGGACACTAAAATGAAAAACATGACACTCAAACAAAAAAAAGGCCAGTTTGAAGTCAGGTGTGCAGACAGAATGGTCAGGTGAAGAGAGGGTTACAGGTCACCACGCCCTGGTACGAGACACAGACTGAGGGAGTCAGACAACAAACAGAAGCTTTACAGCCAGATCCCAACAAAGTGTTGCATCTGTCACTTCTCAAACAGGGTTTTTGGATGTTTGGATTAACTCTCTCTCGCCTCGTCTGCATGTCAGAGGTTTACCAGAGCAAGGTTGGAACCTCAAAGGTGCTTCTCCTCACATCTTCATAAGACCAGACTCAACCACCACACTGCCAGATTGTAAACTTCATCACCGGTTAGTGAATGCTGCGCTCCATCCTGCAAAATATGTTTGGAAAATTGGCAAGTGTTTTTGCTTGCCATAATCCTGCTAACTGTGTTTCTCTCTCTTTCTCTCTTTGTTCGTCTCAGACAAGTCCTCTCTGTCTTTTGATGACCTCTGATTCTGATTCTCACTCCAAATAATTGTTACATGTGAGGCCTATCTGCCTGCACTCTGGAGAAGTTGCCAGCTCATCAATCAATAATCTTTATTTATATAGCGCCAATTTACAGAAACTGTTGTCTCAAGGTACTTTCATGAAAGAGAAGGTCTAGACCGAACTCTTAAATGTCATTATTTTACGGAGACCCAACAAATTCCTCCATTAGCAAGCACTTGGCGACATCGGCGGGAAAAAACTGCCTTTTAACGGAGCAGAAACCTCGAGCAGATCCAAGACTCAGGGTGGACGTCCTACCACCATGACCGGTTGGGTTTGAAAATGGAGAGAGAGAGAGATACCCAGAGAGAGAGTGGGGAGGAGAGAGACAGACGGGGGGAACAAGCAGAACTGATATCAGCTATGATAATCCACATTCTTCTGCCACTCCAAGGTTGGGTCGCGGCGACAGCAGGGAACCCAGGTTAATAATAATAATAGTAATATGATAACATTTAGCAATTGTTCATGGGGAAATACTATATTATAATAATAACACGAATAATAATAATAATTGTAATCCTCACCATGATCACATTGTAATCAGTGGACATCGAGTAGGTCCACAGCAGCAGATCCAGCCATCATCCACGTGACCCATCAGGGTGAAAAAGCACAAAGTGTAACACAATAATCCACTGGCATGCATTAAAGTGAGAGGGATGTATAAAGAGGGAGAGTGAGAGAGAAAGAGAGAGAAGCTCAGTGCATCATGGGAGATCGTCTGGTAGTCTAAAGCGATAGCACTAAAGCTAAGAGCTAGCTAATGCCAGCCTTAATTATAAGCTTTATCACAAAGGAAGGTTTTAAGCCTACTCTTAAATGCATAGAGGGTTTCTGCCCGCCCCGAACCGAGATTGGGGGATGGCTCCACAGGAAAGGGGCCTGATAGCTGAAGGCTCTGGCTCCCATTCTACTTCTGGATACGCTAGGGACTACAAGTAACACCGCCTTCAGGGAGCGCAGTGGTCTGGCTGGACAGCATGGAACTATAATTTCTTTCAGAAACGTTGATGCCTGGCCGTTAAGGGTTTTGTAATTGAGCAGAAGGATTTTAAATTTGATTCTAGATTTTACCGGGAGCCAATGCAGGGACGCTAATAATAGAGAGATTTGTTCTCTTTGACTGGTTCTGGTCTACACACTTGCAGCAGCATTTTGGATCAGCTGGAGAGGCTTCAAAGTATTATTGGGATCGGTTGCTGGTAGGGCATTGCAGTAGTCTGCATCAATCCACACAGAGACAAACAAATATGGCATTTTGTTTTGTTGCACTGCATCCAAGTTGCATATTTTTGGTCTGTGGGAGGCAGCCGGAGTAGTCGTAGAGAACCCATGTAAACATGGGGAGAACATGCTTACTCCACACACAAAGGCTCCGTGGTGCCAGAGAGTACCACCATAAAGTAGAAATACCTCAAGAGCATTACCTGCTATGTGTCTGTGAGTTCATGTGTGTGTTTAGAAATGGTCCTGATGCATTTCTTCTATATTGTCAATGATCTGTTTTCGCATCCTGCTGTGAGCGCCAGTGAAGAAGCAGGTGAGAAAATGGCCTCAGGGCTTGTTGGATGAGGGACAAGAGTTGCTACGTGCTACCGAGCAGGTCTTACAACATCTTGGGGAAAAGACTGCGTGCTCAGCCTTATGAACACCCATGTTCTTCTCTATATCACCCTCTGCTTTGTGGGGAGGAAAGAAATGCCACAGAAATGGGTTCAGCTTCTGCCTGGTGCTGCTTGTGGGTGTACACAACACACACAACAACAGAGGGCAGGAACAAGTGACTCGCAGGTGAATTACAAGTGACTCGTAAGATAAAAATAATGAGGAAGAGCCAACCTTCGTGAGGACACGCGTGACTATGCGCTTTTGCAGGAGACTGAGACTGTTTACTCGAGCAGTTCTAAAGAGCAGCAAGCGTTTCCTCCCTGAAGGCTGTTAGACTTTGCACTCTCTCCAAGGCGAGCTGGCAGGAGCATCTTGACCACTATCGATTTCCTTTCATCCTCCATTTGGAAAAACATGGCTCACATGCCAGAAGGAGACACTGCAACTGGGTTAGACTGCCTCTCCTCAATACAGAATTATTGAAATGCAAAAAGGAAGAGAATAAAAGACTTTGGGAACAAACAGATTTTAAAAACGAAATGCCCACAGCAAATATCAATAGTGAGCAATGACACACTAAACAAAACTCAGCAACAGTCAAACCAGCCAAAATAATGACTTAGACCGCCCAGTACAATCTAAATCAAAAAAGTTAACCAGGCCAAACATTAACAAAGGATGGCATATATTCACTGCATCTGCAAAGATTTACATGTGCCACTAGGCCTATGCTGTCGTCCCTGACAGCAATGCTCTATCCCCGAAAAGCACTAAATCCCCTGCGTTGTAAAAGCAGTCCCCCTGATTGAACTCCTCCAATTTAACGTGAAATTATGTCCAAAAACAAGTTTTTTTGTGAAACAAAGTCCCCCCCCTAGTGAGTAAAATATTACATTTATATAATATATCTCCTCAAGCCCTATTTTGACTAATTCAGACCAATGGTTGGGAAGTTATGTCAGAAAATTTCGAATGATTTTCGTAAAAAGCTCCCCTTGAGAGTACTGTTTATATACGTATATATAATAATATGAACTATTTGAGTAAAACAAGATACATACAAGATAGATTTCCTACAGCTGGTTCATATGCACCAAAATCGGACTAAATTACACCAACGGTTAAGAAATGTTGGCCCGAAAACTTTTCCCAAAATAAATCCAGTCCTTTTTTTGCAGTTAGGCCTATGTGGGTATACAATTTAAAAATGATCCATAAAATCATTTTTGAGTTATCGCGTTAACATCACCAACCTGGTGCGGTAGATGCGATGGGCGAACAAGCAGGGATACGAATCTGCTCAGAGAGCATGGAACATTATGATGATGATCCTTTCTGCTCATCAGCGAAACCATGAAGCTTATGTCCGTCAACCCAGCATTCCTGTTTCTCGCTCTTTGACATTCATGATCACTCCAGATCTGCTTACCTTGTGAAAGTAATAGCTGAAGTAATTACAGCCAATATGATTCCAGATTTGGAGATCCTTTGAAGTACAGTGACAAGAAACTCTCTTCCAGGACATTAATTGATTTCAAGCACATGACAATTCAAGAAAAGCTTTTCTTTTTGTTTGAACATGTGGTCAGTCTATCTGAGGGTGCTATTGAAGGACACTACATAGTTGGAGAAAATATTGTTTACCATGTTGCCTAGGACCTCAATGACGGACAGAACATATTTTTCTTTTGACAACAAAAGCATTTTGTTTTTGGCAACTCATAGTGTGACAAAATTCCGACATGGCATGAAACTGCCACCAAGGACCGCAAGGATTGGACTTTTTAGACTTCCTGAGTATTGTTGAATCTGACATAACCTTCAAAGCGCCTCATTCAGGATCTTTTTTCTACCTTTTGAACATTACAAGATAGGTTGTTTTTGTTTTCGTCAATATCTAAACTATTGACGGATAAAAAACATCCATGAGGACCATAAAAAAGGCGTGGAAGGGAATAAGGTTGTGTGCCGTAGAAGAAATCTTCAGATGGAATGCATCGGAATAAAGAAATAGATCCCTGAATTTCCTCCACATCCTTTATTATCACAAGAAATGGGGGCTTTTTAAGCATTTTTTATCTGTTATAGACAAACTATTTTAGGGTTTTTAGTGAAGGCGCGGGGCATATACCAAATATAGAATCTGTGAATTTTGAAGTAGATGAGGATAAAGGGATTGATGCATTATTTTTCCGTCAGTTGAAACCATGAGGGCAGACATTTTTGCGGCTCAAAAAGTGGAGATCCTAGATTCTGGGGGGGAAATAAGCCTCTTTCACAAACACACACATGCACCAACACACACAAACACACACACACTCAAATACACACATACACAAAATTGAGTAACCCGTCATTAACTTCCGCCCCTTCCCCCCCCCTCCTTCCTTCCTGATTGGCTGATGACGAGCACCTGCTGAGCATAAAGCCTGATGGGTTGGAGCAACTCTCTCTCATCCACCAGCATTCAATGTGAATTAGTCTTAGCCCTTTTCTCTTTCATTTGTTATGAGTTTTGTTGTTTTTTTCTTTGGTACTTGTTAGTTTGGAGTACGATTTTGATTTGGGGAGTAACCTAAATGTGATGACCCGTTGGGTGGTCGAGTTTAAGGCCTTCACCCACCTAGACCCGGTTTGGGCTCCGATCGCTCTCCTTTTGAAGGTACAATTAAATTTCATTAAAACGTCAAACTCTAGTAACATTTGGCATCTTGTACGTATTTTTTGGGTTCCTAAGAGCCATGATTACATCCCTAAAGGTCGGGAATATTATGGAATCGTCATCTCATCCGCCACGTTTGTAGATCCTTTGTGTTAATATAATAAATCAAAAACTTTTCATGGATAATTTTCAAATTTTATTCCGCCATATTCTGTAAGGAACAACTAATTTGGTGAATATGAAAAGATTCATATTTTACTCACTAGTAAAAGTGAGTAAAATATGAATCTTATAGATCTAATGGATATTACTTCCTGACGTTGATCCGATTTAGTCACAATTTGCTTCATGTGAGTCGAATCAGGTAGATCTATATATCATTTTTAGAGGTTTTTTTTAAAAATTAAAAACATTATTTTTGGACAGAACTTCACATTTAATTTGAGGAGTTCATTCAGGGGGGATTGATTGGAGTCTTTTTTTTCGGGGATATAACCTTGCTGTCTGGGACGACAGCGGAGGCCTAGTGTAATTTTGGTAAGGGGAACATTTGTAGAGATATAAATCAAATTATTTGTCTTTAGAGTTGGTGTGCACTGTTTAACGCTTACTTTCAGAGTAAAAACAGTATCTCAGCATTGCCGAGGAACTTTAATAAAATACGCTGTGGATTAAGGTGGATTAAGTAACACACATATAGGCTCAATTAAACAGTTGTTTTTCTGCTCAACTGTTTAGTTGAGCAGAAAAACAATCTGACCAAGTGGCAGGATGTTTATGCTAAAGAGAAAGGGGCCAAGGATGGTGGATGATGAAGTTAAAGCGGGCATTCGATAGGTAGGATTTTATTATTCATATTAAGATCGTGAGGACTTACTAAACAGACATATGTAACTGGAAACAACCAAAAAAAAAAATCTTATGGTCAAATCATTTTCTAAAAACATCCTTTACCAAAAAGTTGAACTAAATTAATTAATATTGACTATTTTCTATAAAATACAACATTTTATCTTCAAATAATTTTTTGAATCAGATTATTAATTATTATTTCATTATTATTTGTATTTTTACTGTTTAAAACATGCTAGCCAAATTGATTTGATGTTTTATGGTAAATTTACAGTGTTGAAGATATTAAATCAATAAATTCCCCAAAGAAGTAAAGTATGCAAAGAAAGAATTTTTCAATTATTGTCTTGGTGAGTACATGAAAAGGTTAAGCTGGAGAAAAACAAAGCGAGTAACACAAAAAACAAACAATAGAAATAACTGAAACAACTTACCGGTTTGTAGTTGTCATTGCAAAATGAATCAATATGTCTTTCCTTTTCCCAAATTATGTTAGGGGCTTCAATATTTGCAGGAGTTCCCCCTTCTGACTGCAACACATGGAACTTGGATCAAGGATTTATTTAATTAGAATGGACTGTTGGGCCTTGGCGGCGATATGTGCTCAACCGAGCCTTACTATTTTTTATTAAAGTTAAGGGTCAGAAGGAAAGAAGGGGCTGCTTATTGGTATTTATTGTGAAGATCCTGCAAGGTACAATAAAGGGCAGCTTGTCTGACTCAACTACAAGGACAGGTGCATTCCATTCAAATCGTCCAATCCTCCCACGTCCAATCTCCCTCAAGTCCCCGAGTGGCCTTTGTCTGACGTACATACACTGTTGTGTAATACCGAAGAATGAGGGAAAATGAACGAGCGGATGTGGAGCGACTAATGAAGCGCAGTTCAAGTGTGTGGAAAATTTGCACCTGGACACGATTAACCAGCATGTTCTCTCAAGGGCAAGATCCTTCAGTTTACTTTGCCTTTTATTCATCTCGTTCTTTCAATGCGTTCTCCAGTCGGTCCTGGCGATGTTTATTATTTTGCTGATGCGGACACCTCTTTGTTATTTTTTTCCATTACATTTTCAAAAGAAATCATCATTTGAGGATGCAGTTCACCAGTCCTTGAATATTCAGGAAACATGGCACAAACATATTGAATTTTTTTTAAATCTTATGAGCTCTGTTTACTTGTGCTCATTCAAAAGATAAAGATGCAAAGATAAAACTCATCTGAGGTGCGTGGTCTGAGTGCCAGCATGTTGTGACGTGCGAGGTCCAGTGGGTGACATTTGTAATCACACAACAGAACAATAGAGAATCTTATTAGTGTGGTACTGTTGACTAATGTCATATAATGCTGGAAGTCTCTTTAGGAGTCTTGATTCAGTGAGAAGTTGAGAAGGGGTGAAACAAAACCGCAAACTATAGTGGAAGAAAGAAGGGAAGAAAATTACATATAACAATAGAAGGAGATATAAATTATTGAGGAGACCTTTAAATGTCAGAGTTAGAAAGAATCGGGCCCTTCCTGGGAGTTGATGGCACTCATCACGGGGGTGTGACACAGCATGACATCCTTCTATCTATGTATAACACACTTACACAATCACACAATAACTACATTTCCATCCTCATCATGATTATTATAATAACTCCTCTGAACAATGAACGGAGAAACATCAGTTACTGACACGCCTCAGTTAGTCTGTTCTTGGAGTGATAGAGAATCTAGAAAATCAGGGTGAACGCTGTGTCAATTTTGCACTACAGTGGTTGGAATAAAATTCAAGACCTCAAAATAAACCAAAAATGTTTTAGCCCATTCTATTGATTTAGCAAAAGGCATTTGATGCAGTTGGTCATAGCTTATAGATCAACAAGCTCCATCATAGTCTGTCAAAACAAGCAGCACCTTGGTCTACCAACTAGTTGTCCGCTAGATCGCCATGCATTCAGACGGCTGGTTCCACATCCTCTTTCCTGACAGTATCTAAGGGCGTGCTCCAAGGTTCTGTGTTAGGACCGAAACTGTTCTCCATTTATATTAACTAGACCTACACTATCAAACCCAACAGCAACGGCATATCCCCGAAAGGTCCCCAATCCTCTTTGTTACACAACATTTCTCCTGATACGGTTTGGTCTACATCTGCTCTTTCTGGAAAGCACCTTGAGACAACTTTTGTTGTGAATTGGCGCGATATAAATAAATATTGATTTATTGATTGATTGAACCCCTAAAAATAAAATTTTATTAAAAAACAAAAGTTAATTCCACAGTATTTTTAGCGAATAAAAAGCTCCTTAAAGTGAGTATAATGTAAACCATTAGATTAAAATATGGGTAAACTATGAAATATACTAGATAGATCACCTGGAGTCGAGTCATTTGCACCAAATCTGGACAAAATCAGACCCACCGTTGACAAATTATGGGTGAAAACTTTTCGAGGTAAAGCTTCCCCTAGTTTCAGAAATATGCAACCGACCTTTCTCAAAATCCATCCAGTTCTTCCTTGTACTAAAGTCTATCAGGGCAAAAAATTTGAAAATGATCCACAAAATACTTTTGAGCTAGCACGTTAACATGAAGGATCTGCAGTGGCGGCGGCGATGATGATTCCATAATAATTTTTTTTATTTTTGGGGACATATAATAAGCTGTGTGAAAAGTGAGGTACCAACAAAATCTCCCAAATATTTTAATATTTCAATTAATTTGTGTTTTCTTATTGATCACCTCTTGTCTTTTGAGACTCTCGTAGCAAATCTAGTGTCCAAGCTCAAGGTGAAGTTCGGCTTCTACCACAAGACTAAATCCTGCTTTTCTTTTAGAGCAAAAAAATATGTTGTATGGTCGACCTTCTTGCCTCTGTCAGACTATGGTGACGTGTAATACGTGGGAGCTTCTGCTCACTGTTTGCGGTGTCTGCACACTGTCCATCATTTTTGCCATGATGTCACTGGATGTAAATGTCTCATGCACCATCACACTTTATATGCGACACTTGACTGGACATCCGTTTATGTTCGCTGACATATGCACTTTTTATTTACCTGTAAGACCAAGAAAGTGGATTATATCAGTTCGGTTCTGGGATCTTTACACTGGCTTCCTGTCTCTCAGAGAATTGATTTCAAAATCCTGCTACTGCTTCTCAAAGCACTAAACAGATTAGGACCAAAATATATTTCTGATCTAGTGCTTATGTTATGAAGCATCCAGACCTCTTAGGTCATCTGGATCAGGTCTGCTCAGGGTCCCCAGAATCACAACAAAACATGGAGAAGCAACCTTCAGTTTTTATGCACCAAATATTTGGAACAAGCTCCAAGAAAACTGCAGGACAACTCAAATTCTCAGTTGCTTTAAATCAAAGCTTAAAATTTCCTTATTTGATGCTGCTTTTTATTAAATTTTATTATTATTATTATTTTAATCTAATTTCTGTCTTTCCTGTACGGTATTATTTAGGAAAACACTAAATTATGTCTGAGGTCAAAAGGGCTTCGACATTTGATTCTAGCTTTTTTATTCTATTTTATTATCATTCTTTAGCTTGTTTTTTTTTTTTTTTTTACTTTTTAGTCTTTTTAATATCTAATTATATGTTTTTTAACTACATCTTAATATTCTTTTGCACTTTGTCACAATGTTCTTGATTAATTGTGAAAAGCACTTTGAGAATTGCCGTGTTGCTGAAATGTGCCGTAGAAATAAAGTTGCCTTGCTTTGCCTAGAAAACTCTTTTAGATCTGGTGCCTTCTTACATTTGTGCATATTTACTCAGAAGCCAGAATCCCTATGAACTTTGCTCATAAAATGTCATTGCATTGGATTATTCCGCTCACGCTACATTTGGGAAAAAGAGTTTTCAAAGTGGTTGTCCCCCACGGCTCAAACTGCCAGATCTAATTTACATGAGTGATATTGCCGGGGTTTTAAAGGATCTAAAACGTGAGACAGTGTGTTTGTACTTGATTACTTGATTTGAATATCGCTACTTACACTCTAAAATGTGATTCCATTGTGTATTTTTTTTTTCTTTCTTTCTGTATCCATGTTTATTTTATATGTAAACTGTGTTGTTTTTATGTGTAAATTATGACGTGCTGCTGTCTTCTTGTAAAAGAGATCCTTGATCTTTTAACAGGTTAAATAAAGATTAAATAAATAATAATTAAGGTAAAATTGACAAGAATATGATACATAATGTTGAAACTTGTGCACTAAGAGTTTGAAGTGTGTTTCTGAAAAGCACTGTGCAAAAAAACTGCCCAAATCTACGTCTAATTTCTAGTTGCTGCACAAATGAAACATACAACTGACCTTCAGAAAATCAATTCAGTTCCTCCTCACATTAAGCTGTACGTAGGTATTAAATGTGAAAATTGTCCATGAAATGGTTTTTGAGTTAGCACGCGGCGCTGGATGCAGCGGTGATGAATACTTTTCCTGGATATAATTCAAAGGAAATAATTCTGGGAAGACCATTGAGAACATTAAAGAGATAGTTCTGTTGTTTCTATTATCCAAATTTCTGTTAATGTTCCAA
The DNA here is from genome assembly GCA_009660295.1 of Lophius piscatorius. Taxonomy (NCBI): domain Eukaryota; kingdom Metazoa; phylum Chordata; class Actinopteri; order Lophiiformes; family Lophiidae; genus Lophius; species Lophius piscatorius. Next base: position 28,137 of record VRLP01000492.1, read on the forward strand.
GTCATCAAAACGCAATGCGATAACAATGCCTCCAACGGAGGTCAATTGAGGATCGTCTTTTCTCATCTCCCTTCGCTTCCTGTTATATAGAAAAATCTATTGGATAAGTATATACCTGCATATGATGTACGTATATATACAGCTAAAAATGACATTGAATGTAAAGCATGTGAAAATACTCCTTAATTTAATGTTGGTATCTATGTGACCTTGACCATTAAATGAAGACAACTTGATCCTTTTGATCTCAGCTCATCCAACACAAGCTTTTTCTTACCCTTTTTTTTAATGCAGGACAAACTGCATGTGGCCCATATCTTTAATCCCCTCCGCTTGTATATATCTTAAATCATATCCCATTTGCTTGAGGCAGACAGAGAGATGCAGGAAAAACAACTTCAAAAAATATTCAGGGTTTATTCCTTTATTAGGTTACAAAAGCATGATGACTTCCTTCCAGGACACTTAGGTTAGAAAAAAACATTTATTTCTCAAAAGTCTGATTCCTAATAGTTGTATTGTTTGACTTTTTTCGGGGGGGGGGGGACTTTGAACCCTTTCATTGACCGTGGTTTTAACTTGAAAACACAGTAATACCCTTTCCATACATTAAAATCAACAATAATTATGTATCTGGTGAACAAACTCAGGTTATTAAGATTCCAGTATTAAGATTAAGATTAAGATTAAGTGTGGAAAATAAACAAAGAAATATTTTAAAATGGTGTTTCCAACACTTCAAAACAGCAAAAGGAAATAACACTTCTTTTAAAAAAAAAAAAAAGTAACAAAATTAAATGAAACCAACACAAAACATCAGATTGTACAGATTATTGAACATCAGTGTGTGGGTTTTTATTTTTTTGCTCTCTTCAAAGTGCTTGACACTTTCCCAGTACCCCATCTCTCACTTATAATACAAACATTGAGTGTCTTTGTGTGTGTGTGTGTGTGTGTGTTTTTTTTTTGTGTTTGTATTTAATTTTTTTAACAAATCTGCAATGGCATATAAAACATCTCTCTGAATGTAAAGCCTCCACTGAAGAGTGCTGTGCTGTGTCCTAACTAATACATTATCAGCAAAAACAGACGCCTTGATGAAGGAAGAAAGGAAAAGTACTCTCCCCGTAGGCGACTAATTCAGGTACACCGAGGCGTGATTGGGAGAACACACGTTTTCACTCAGGAAGATTAAAAAGCCTTTTATATACATAATAAGTGGAGAAATGTATGATTTGAGTAAACATTGACTGTCTGTTTTTTTTATCTGGCTCTAAAAATGATGTCGAGAAAGAGAGAAGTCATACATCAGATTTGGTACCGTATCGTTTAAAGCAGAAAGAAAGATGGACCAGCTGTGGAAGCAAAGGATGAGTGCAGCCTTTGTACACCTGCGCGCTCTACATCTGCTGTGAAATGAGGGGTCAGCGAGAGTGGGGCGTACATAATCTACTGCTGACCTCAGGCCGACCACACCGGCGAGAACGCCCTTTTAAGTAACAACCTTCCAGTCACCTTCAAGAAAAAATCACACCTTTGGACTCTTTGGATACCACGATTCTCAGGTGTAATTTCCCATTCTCATGCACCCGATTCACTTCAGCCGGCACAACCCACTAGGATTCACCCCGACGGTTTCATAAAGTGTTTGTATGTACTTTCTTAAATTGTTTCTGATTATCCGCCTGTGCAGTTGAAACATCATGTAGGCAGTGAGCGGTCAAAAGTCACGGATGGGTACCAGGATGGATTGAAAGAAGTCACAGTATATACTTTTTACACATGAGGATTCTATAAGACGTATCATGGGAGCTTTTCGTGATTGATTACATTTTGTATTTTCTAATATTGTCAACAAATCCTAAAAAAGTCTACAGCTGGGCAGTTTACTAAAGATATAGCAAAACCAGGATGTAGAACTTCACCGGACTTCATCTTACTTGTTGGTTAATTGGATTTATCCTTTAAAATGCACATAAAAATGCTGTCATGTTTATCTACATGCCTCCATCCTGTCGGACTAACGTTGGACCCTGTCAACTCAAAACAAAGCTGCTCGGAAGACACAGACATAAACACTGAGCCAATATTAACACATTAATGAGCCACATCATTGCGTTTCTACACCAAACCACCTGTCCTTCTCACACTCCTGCATTATTGCTGGTGCTGCAGCAGTGATAATAATAATAATAATACTTAATAATGATTATTAATAAAAAATGATAATTTACTTTTATTTATCACGTTTCACAGTAAATACATACACGTCGGGAATTTCTCTTTGCACACGTCCTTGAACAGGCAGTGGGCGGCGTCTGTGAAGTGCTCAGGAAGCAAAGGTTTCAGGGTCTTGCTCAGAAGTTAAGCTTGAACCCTGGTGACGACCGCTCTACCCACTGAGCTTAAGCCCCTTAATGTGGGTTTGTATTGTTGTTTTATGGGGAAGAAAGAGCTGAGGTGCAAGGAAAAGCCTCAGTCCTTTCAACCAGTCCATCTAGGATCCAACCCTCACCTATGGTCATGAGCTGTGGGCACTGACCAAAAGAACGAGGTAGAGAATACAAATGGCTGAAATGAGCTTCCGTTGTAGGGGGGCTGGGCTCAGCCTTAGAGATAAGGTGCAGAGCGCAGACATCCGTAGGTGACTTGGAGTGGAGCTGCTTCCCCTTTGTGTCAAAAGGTGGCAGGGGAAGTAGTTCAGGCATCTGATCAGGATGCCTGAACATTGGAGGTTGGAGGTTCTCCAGGACTCTGGGAGGAGATCCTGAGGTTGACCCAAAACTTGCCAAGGTTATTATGTATCTCATCTGGCTTAGAAACGTCTCGGGATCCCTATTCTGCTATGACATGGAATAACGAGCTGGAAAGTTATAAAGGAAGTAATAATTCTTCCTTTATAACTTTGTTTGTAGTTGATTTTTGGTCAAATCCCAAAACAAACTGCAGCACATAAGTTCATGGTAATTTATGAATACAATCTATAATAGTTTTTATTTATATGGATTGAATACTGTAATAATCCTGCTACTCTGAGCAGTAACCCAATCACTTTATGTACAGACTGCAAATTTACTAATACTGCATTTATTACTGTTATTGCCTTTTTACTTTTGAGATTTGTCTATTTTGTTGTAGAGCTGAATGCAACACGGTTTCTCTCTGTTGTGTACCTGTTTCATGGATAGTGTGAATGACAATAAAGTCAATCGTGAATCTTGAATGTAGCACTAGCACACCGACTCTGTACTATTCCACTACTTGAAAATAAACGCCATCAAATGCACCATTAACTCCTGTTTCAATAACAAGTTTTTTACACTACAATGGCCAGCTGTTTGAGTCAAATATTGAGTATATTTAAAAAAACGAACAGTATATTTATCCTTTTGATCTCTCTCTGTACGTCTAAAGTGGGAATGAAGAGTGGGAGCTGAATGAGACAGAAATAATCCAAGACCTCGAGGCATTACTCATCTTTTATAAACTGCTCAGAAAAGCTGAAATCCAGAAAACAACCATTAAATGTTATTTAACAACACAGAAAAAAACTCAGCTAATCAACTTGATCAGGTGGTTTGGATTTGGTATGCTCAGATCTGAACGACGGCAGCCATCCAACAGCTGTCATATCATTTTTGTGTTAAATTTTGCCAAATGCTCATTGCTTCAGAAAAATGACAGACATTCCCTTTTTACAACTGGGGTTTGCCAAAACAGAACAGTGAGACCAAAAAAACTATAGGTTACATACAAGGGTCAAACCTTTTCACCCAGGCTCTGATAACCACTTCAAATTCCCCAAACACAAGTGCCATTCAAGCTTCCTCTTCCTTGAACAAATTCAATTTTGTATTTTGTGTTCCACGGGATTTGTTGACCATAAGACAACATTTCATCATATTAGCCATATTATTCCTCTATCCTTCACAATATAATTTCTGATGTTGGCCAGTCACTCGTGGATACAAACACCACTACTGAGAAAATGTGACAGGAAATGCAACAAAACAACTTCACCAATTGTTATTAACTGTCTGGTGGAACCTTCCAGTCTGCTCTGCTCTTGACTGTTCGGGTCTGTCTAACACTTGGATTTCTGTTTCCTTGTCAGGATCTGAAAGGGAGGGCTCTACGACCAGAGAGTGCAGCGACCACCACGACCTTGACTTACAGGAAACACAGATGATAACGATCAAGTGTTCCAGTACCACCACCTCCTTCCTGAGATAGATAACAACAGCCAGAGGAGGCCATCTTCCCTTTTCATTGCTTTTCCTTTTTTCATACCACAGGTCACGCACCATCAGTAGGAGATATGTACGCTCTTAAGAAACTGTGAGCGAATGGCTTTGCTCTCAGACTGATTCCAAATTTAATCACAGGAGAGAACGAATTATGCAAAAATAGACCTAACGATTGTTTGAGGAATTTGTCCTTTAACATGTGCTGCAAAAAGACTCTCTAGCATATAAATGAATAAGATATGAATGTCACAGATGTTGAATACAGTGTAAGGTCACTAATGTACTGTACATTACATGTTTCTATTCTATAACCTTCTCGTAAAGGACAAAGTGAACATTTGTGAATCTGACCTCTGACTGTTCAGTCATCATTAAATACTCTATATCTGACCAAACAAATGAATCCATAGCAACTCTAGCGTATGTGTATGGGCATTTATGAGGATGGTCATATGGCACAAAGACAAGGCAAGACGTGTTAAATGAGGTGTAGCAGCAGTGGATGTTTTTCGTAGCTGGTCAAACAGCATTAACCTTCGGTTGAGCATGAATCAAATCAAAACACGTTTGACGAAGATCTCTGCACTATTACAACACTGTAAACCATAAAGTATATCATAAATACCGGTAATGCTACACAGAATACTCAGTCCTTCCAAAATGGCGTAAAAATGTGTGCGTGAAGGAGAGGAACGTGACAAAACAATATCAAATCATCGTGGCAGTCACAAGGGTTAGTCCTCCTCCTGCCTCTTCTGTGCAAAAACACGATCCATGTTCCATGTAGGTAGTACAATGTCAGTAGAGAAGGTGGAGATATTGCACACGCAGACTAACGTCAACAGCTCCATTGGAATGGGACAGCGCTAAATGAGCGCTGCAAAAAAAAAAAAATAATAAAAAAACACGCCATTTACGGACTCCTTATTGCAGCACGTTTCCCTTCCTGTTTTTTTTTTTTTTTAAATATCTCTTTTTAAAACATCATTTAAAAAAAAACAAAAAAAACATCTGTTTCATGTTCGTAGGGAGCATCTCCGAGAGTGCACTTTGGCAGAAAGTCAAGTCTTTTTCACGTTGGGAGCATCAACAGCCAGGGGGAATAGATGGGTCAAACCGGACAGCCATGATTTCTGAGGTCATAAGAGTCTTATGCTCTTCCTCTGCCCCACCCTTCCTGTTCTTCGCCACCAATACAGTCACATGATGATCACATGCCGGAGGCACCCAGTCCCATGCTGGCAGTGTGACTCATGCATGGAAGCGTCTGTACGGTCTTGGGGAAGTCGTGGGTGAGGATTCTTCCGTTCTCTCCCCCACTCCCGTTTCCGCTCATCCTGGTCAGGGTGGAGCAGTGCATGGCGTCGTTGATGGATTGCTGTCAAAAACAAACAAACAAACAGGTTGTATTAAGTCTGCACAGATTTCAGTCTCACACAGATGCATGTTATGTATTCGCAGGTTACATTAATGCAAAAGTTAAGAGATAGCAACACAGCGTTATGCACTTTTCAGCTACTGAAGGTTAAAGATAACTCTCCTGGATGTTATGTGAGATATTAGGGATTTATTCAATGAATATATGTGTGCAGAAGCAGGTTTTTATATGTTAACCCACAAGAACCCATGGTGACACCGGCGTCAAAACCCCTTCAACCCTTGTGCCTCACTGGGGACATGTTTGACTTTTATCTGTTCTAATTGTTATAAGTTTTGGAAAGGTTGTGCATTTTTGGGGAAATTCCAAATTTGCCCCAAAATTCCAAATTTGGGGCAAATTTGGGACATTTGAATCGAATCGTAGAGATCTATCTTGTATATGTCTTATTCTACTCCAATTTCTTTTTAATAAATCGGAATTTACTCACTAGGGTCAGCTTTCTTTTTAATTAAAAAACACAGATTTTTGGACATAACTTCACATTTAATTTGCAGGGGATTGGAAACATTGGAGAACTCTGATAAAATCATGCATTCCGAATTATTAGCCTTCAATTCTTGCATCTTTGCTTCAAAATAGTTCTTTTTCCATTTTCTCCATTTTTTCCATTATTTGGCACAAAATACAGTACATGCTATCCTACATCCTTAAATAAACTCTTGGAAATTAGTGACTACTTGATAGTACAGAGTCAGGGCACTGTGTCAACTATAAAATAATCCACTTAGCCTTTAGGATTTGAATAAGAATCTCTATTTTCTTTGTATTTTTGTCTTTTAAAAACAGGCACTTTGTGAACAAACTGGTATTTAAAGGATTACAGTCCTCAACATTAAATCCACTATATATATTTGGGTTCTTATGGGTTAATATGTAAATCAGGAGCAGAATGAGCCGTTAGAAGTCCTAGGGTGCTGGTTTTCTCCCTCTTTATCTGAGCCTGAGTGACATTCATGGGTATTGGTCGCTGTGATTTAACGTCCTCGTTGGTGCCTGAAGGGGCAGAGCATTAAGACTCCAGATAAAATCCTCTGGGCTTGAAAGCTGACCTAATGATGTGGGATTCACATGTGTTTGTGTGTGTGTGGGTGCCTTTTTTGGTATATGCCAACGTCTCTATTCTGTAGCTGATTAAATTGGACAAAGCGAGCGCGGCAACTAGCAACTTGTAAGTGCTGCGTGGGGACTGGAGATTTACACCTGCCCCTAATTGAATCGCTGCTGTTCTTTCTTTCAAGCCAAATAGCATTAAGGAACGGCTAGACTAATAGGCTCCTCACCAGTCCCATCAACATCCTGATCAGGTGCCCCTTTCTGGGCTGATTAGAACACAAAAGATTGATGTAGAGGCAGCCTTGCCTTTTTTTGCCCTTTATACGAGTGCATCAGCGAGGGGACTTTGATGTGAGAAGAATGAATCAAAGGGGGTTTGTTGTAAAGTGATCATCAAAGCAGATGATAACCAGCAGATCTCCCAGTCAGATATTAGAAGCAACATGTCCAAACTGTCAGATCTCTTAACACACAATAATCTGAGTTAGTGTTCTCGGTTACAGCGGTGATGGAACACATGAGCCGCGTCAGGCCTGTCTTATGGGATACATATAAAAGATGTTCACCACGATGGGCCCTGCAGTGGCGAGACAGTCAGCAAACAGAGGAGAAGGAGAAGGGTAGAGGTTTGTTCAGAGGGACAGATAAATGGACCACTGTGATTCAAATTGCCTTTATACCTGAGCTGCAAAGAGAAATTCTCCATCTGCTAATGTTCGCCATTGATAGGACAGAGTCATTGTTTAGCAGGTCATAAGTATGTCTCAAGTACCAAATCCAGTTCCAAGTCATAGCCTAGACCCAAGTCATGATGTGCTGTTCACTAACTGTAGAAATGGAAGCTTTCCTGTTTGAAATGATCTTATATAGATAAAGATGTGGGGCACTTGATTGCACAACCAAGTCCTTCTCGGCACGCTTTGTCACACAAAGCAATGCAGAGTGCAGCGATTCTGAGCTGCAGAGAGAAAGAGACAGCAGAGAGGACGACGCAAAAAGCCCATTGTTTTTCCCACATCCGTATTTTGTGTTTCATCAATCTGTGTAGATTTTTCAGGATAATCAGACAGGGTAGTCTCTCCTGTGTGACCGGTTTCTGCTGCTGGAGTCTCACCTCGTGGTTAATCTGCAGATACCTGATGGCCGCGGTACCCAGTCCACGGGTGTTGCTTCCATGCCAGGTTGGGAGCCTTGGCAGTTCAGTCGTGATTTCATCAGACTTTAAATGTGGGGATCCAGTGTTTAAGTCCTTTTTCAGGCGAATGGCTTATTGATTGAAGTGGCCTTCAGATGACAGATCTTCTGACTTAGTAGAGGACTCTTGGTCTTTTTAGACATCTTGCTATTGAAAACTTCCAGATATATACCCAAATGTTGTTTTTATTATTGAAACTCATGGTGGACTGAAAAAAGTTCTTGGTCAGCTATAGTTAGCTACAGCTTAGTTGGTGGAACCATCCCTGAATAAGAAGATCCGTGGTTGAATCCGAGTCTGCTTCTTGTAGAGTCCTTGAGCAAGATCCTTAACCCCAGTATGGTCCCGCCTCACTTCACAGCGGCTGTATGTGAATGAGTTAAATACAATGAATAATTTCACTATGTTGTACACTAGGCCTTCACTGTCGTCCCCAAAAGCAAGGGTATATCACAGAAAAGCCCCCAATCCCCTGCAATGTTCTAGTTATTCCCCTGATTGAATCCCTTAAAATTAAATGTGAAGTTGGGTCGGATAGTGTATTTTTTCGTGAAAAAGCTCCCACTAGTGAGTAAAATATGATATTAACCAGATAGATCTCCTCAAACTGATTCGTACACCACACACCACACCACACCACATTTAGACTAAATTGGATCAACAGTATAAAATTGAAAATGATCCATTAAATTTTTTTGAGTTGCCATATTAATGAAGTCAATGTCTCAAAATATCTCCGATTTTTTGGGGATGTCATAAAGGTTACATTAAATCATAGTACATTTCAAAAGCATGTAGCATTCCAAGATGTACAGACCGAATGGAAATTCTTTGGGGGTTCGGAAGTATCAAATATTTATTCATTATCTACCGCTTATCCTGTTCAGGGTCACGGAGGGGCTGGATCCTATCCCAGCTGACATGGGGCAAGAGGCATGGTACACCCTGAGCAAGTCGCCAGTTCATCGCAGGGCGGACACACATAGAGACACACAACCACTCACACTTATGGGCAATTTTAGTGTCACCAATTCTCCTATATCACATTCTTTTACAAGGTAAGGAAAAGATTTAAGTCCTTTTTTAAAAGTCTCAGTCGTCTGTGGAGCCCTCAGATGGTCAGGGAGGGCATTCCATAGACGAGGGGCAACAGAACAGAAGGCCCGATTCCCCGATGGTACTGAGCTTAGTCGGGGGAAGGAGGAGGCGGTATGAGTGGGTAGAACGGAGGGATCGTGTTGAGGTTAGTGGGGTGAGTAGTTCTTTTAGGTAGGAGGGTGCGTTACCATGGATACACTGGTGAGTGAGGAGGGACATCTTATAATCAATCCTGGTGGAGATGGGAAGCCAATGAAGGGAATGATGAACGGGGGTGATGTGTTCGTGTTTACGAACTCTCATCAGGATCTTTGCAGCACTGTTTTGAACATACTGAAGTCTTTGAAGACTTTTATCAGGGATCCCGATGAGAAGTGCGTTACAGTAATCCAGTCGGGAGGAGACGAACGCTTGGACCAGCTTTTCAGCATCACTCAAGGTGAGTGAAGAACGGAGTTTGGAATCATTTCTGAGATGGTGAAAGGAGATCTTGCAGATGTGTTTGATGTGGGATTCAAAAGTGAGTTGAGGGTCGAATCTTATGCCGAGGTTAGTGACTGATGAAGAGAGGGGAAAGTTTGTGCCAATTAAAATAGCTTCGGCTTTGAAGCTGTTGAACTGGAGAAAGTTGTTTTTCATCCACACCTTTTTCTCCTCCAGACAAGCTCAGAGAGTTGACAGGAGAAAAGATGATGACGATGAGGATGGAAAAGCTGAGGAGGAACACGTGTCAGTTTTTATGTAGATTTGCGTGTCATCAGCGTAGCAATGGAATTAAAATCCATATCGACTGATGACATGGCCAAGGGGGAGCATGTACAGCTGTATAGAATGAGGCCAATGACTGATCCCTGGTGGATCCCACAGTTGACGGCGTGTGTGTCCGGGACCTTGAACTAAGAAGGGAAATATATTCTGTTTGTGAAGTAAGATTGAAACCAGTTTAGGGCGGTGGCAGTGAGTCCAGTGGTGTGATGTAGGCGGTGTAGGAGTATTCCAAGGTCAAAAGGTCGAAGGCAGCAGACAGATCAAGTAGAATCAAGAGGGAAGATGAACCAGCATCTGCTGCCATCCGTAGGTCATTTGTGGCTCTAAGCAGAGCTGTTTCTGTGCTGTGGGCGGAGCGGAAACCAGACTGAAAGGTTTCAAAGAGGTTGTTGTATTTGTGGGGGTCCTGGAAGTGGGCAGCAACTACTTTTTCCGGTACTTTGGAGAGGAATTGGAGTTTGGAAATGGGTCTGTAATTTGCAAAAACATCTGGATCGAGAGTAGGTTTTTTGAGCCTTTAGGGCAGATGGTACAAAGCCAGCCTGGAGGGATTGGTTTATCTCCGCATTAGACCCATCCCTTAGGAGCAGTAAGCAGCCACTGTTAAGCACACAGGAATTAGATTGGGATTCAGGGACTGGCTCAAGGACCCAACGACATTTAGGCTGCAAGGGGTGCCCACTCTACCCACCAGCTGTATTACAGGTGAAGTCCTGTGCTGGTATTAAAGACGAAGTTGAGGTAGTTTTCGGATTCTGTCAGGTCACGTCTGAAAACATCAAATTCTGTCGAGTTCACATATTAAATGTCTGCTAAAAGATAATCTGAAAGGAACACTTCTTTAAACTAAAAAAAAATGAAGTGTGCTAGATTCTCAACATACTCATTATTTAAATACACACAGCCAATGCAAAGCAGTACAAAGCAGTCTTTTAGTGAAATTCAAAGGTAAATATCAAACCATCAAATGGAAAAGGCTGTGCATTACGTGCATTAGAGAAAAGGACTGTGTTTTTAAGTCACTCTGCTCTAAATGTAAACTCCATGAAGTGAACTAGTAGGCATAAGGGCAATTTTAGAATCAAGTGATTCAACAACACTGTGAGACACCAGTGAGGTAAAGACTGAGCGGCAAAGCGAGAAAGAGGTACAGGAGAGCGTTTGCATTGCGGTGGAAGCCATCAGAGGCCGTACTGTGATCACGGTTAGATGGGCGGGTAGGGTGAGGAGGCGGATGTCATCAGCATCATCATCATCATCAATGGCTTGATCACAGCGTTTCCTACCCCAAGGCTGTGCTCTGCCATTATATCTTAACAGTGTTGTTGGCGTACAGGCCGTAGCTCTGCAGCTCTGTGTAGGGAGCACTAGCACCACTGTCTAAGGCTGAGCAGTGAAAGGCCTGAGCGGCTGACGCGGCAGCGGCTCGCGCAGTGGACACCTTCATTCGGCGCGACTCGGTCCTGGACTTGTAGCAGAACTCCACCAGCGCCACCAGCATGGCCAGGCCCAGGCCGCCGATCAGGATGTAGAAGACTCCTGCCACATTGCTGAGGCTCAGAGCGCTCGTCTTGTCCTGGAGGGGGGAGGAGGGAAGAGCCAAGGTATGTGAGTGACAGAAACCAAATGCTGGAACAACATATTCATGCACACAGCCAGACTGACACACTGACCTACACACACATATAAACATAGACATTCATTTAAAGGGAAAGGCAAGGACTCAAATATATTGTCATCTAAACGCACACACACTCAAATCAACGCACACTTAGGTGTACACATGCACTCCCACGTTTGTAGATGAGCCTGACTGACTACAGGGAGTCACACAACAAGAACAAAGCTCCACAGAAAAACACAAACACAAATTTTAACAATTACACAAAAAAACCCCAACAAAAAAACAACAAAAGGCCTGTCTCAAGAAGTTGGGTTTTATATTTCAGCTTAGATCTAACATAAAAATCTACGAACAATGCTCAAACCCATATCTTTAAGTAGAATTAGAAATCCTGTCAGGAAGAATGTGCCTACGGGATCAAGGTGGGGACAAAAGTCTACATTCCTGTTAAAATGGCAGGTAGCCTACTTTCTCAACTTTATTACTCTCAAGATAAATTATTTCATCAGAAATGTATTAAAGATTTATAGCAGTCAATGTTCCTCTATATGGTAAAGATAGGTTGAATATTTGGATGATTTAACATCGAATAAATTGGATATATTTATTTCCAAACAAAATAAGTTTGACAAAGTTTAAAAATATTTCTGGGAATGTGATAAAAAATACACTTTTTTCAAGCATTGCTTGAGGCTAAATTTGGCAGAATGATGCTGTTTCCTTTCACAATGTTCACCTTCGTAGCTCCTCCATCCCCACCAACCAAATGAATTTGTACAATCATAGGAAATATACACACTCACGGTATAAAGGGGTAAAATCATTATGTATATGTATTATGGATTTTCTGTTTCATTTTAATTTCTACTAAAATTGGTCGAGTGCTGAAAACATCTGGATAAACCAGATAAACATCTGGATTTCTTTTCCATCTCTGCCAGAACAGAGAATATGAGGTGACTTCAGGATGACGTCATCGTCGTCATCATCGTCATTATCGTCTAAGTATGAGTGACTCCGACCACGCCCTAATAACCAGAAGTAATCCGACATTCTAGTTCAATAAGTGAGAATCTCTCTACACTGTTTAGCTCCCAGTGATTTATCCAAGCGTCATTTTGGTCACAGACCTTAATTAAGCCGTATTTTTTTTTTTTTATTCTGACACCTGGTGTTCCTTTAGTGTTCTGTATATTAACAGAAGCAACATTAATATAACTTTTATAAGCCCTTTTTTTGTTTTTACACATCTATACTGTATGTTTTCTTTAAAATTTAATATGTTAAAATTATGATTTGTAATAATCTCTTAATTTTAAAGCCTTTAAATGTGATATAATTGGTTGTGCTGCCCATAAATGGTTACCAGCAATCTAGACTCGTTTTTTTCAGTATCAGTGCTGGGAGGTTAGCCTAATAAAATCAGATGCTAATTTAACTGACTTGTATGAGACAGGCCCCAGGTATTAAAAATAGCCACGGATGTCAAATTAACATTTAAAGCTCTATTCCAGCGACACCTGGCCGAGACAGAGTCAGACATCAAGTACATGACAGGACGACAGCGTCAGACCGGAACAGTGACATTAAGTACAAACAGTCAGAGAAGAGGTACAGCTAAAGTGCATAACCATCCCATAAAAAATGCACTTGTGCAGCAGTAGCAGCACAAATGAGTCTCTAGTTTAGCATTGCTCCACATTAGTTTTTTTTTTGCTCTTTTCAAAGTTATTAAGACTCACATCAATCAGCCTAAAGCGCTCCCATGTGTGTCAATCTATGTGCCACGAAAGACAGCGGTCCGAATCACGCACAGAGACTCAGGTCTACAGGTGGAGGGATTTCATAATGCTTCAGAGAGGTAGCATAGTACATTCATTCATTCATTCGTTGGTCCTCAGACCGGCCGTCCTGGCTAGCTCGATTCTGCTTTCTGCAAATGCATCTCTTTTAAGAACATTCACAAATGTTAACGCCTGACGTCCCTGTGGTTCATGTCCGAGTGTCGGTTCCCACAGCACCAGCTGATGTCTCTGGCAACGAACTGCCAGCCTCATCCTTCTGGATGCTACTATGTCAACCAGCCCCCGCCCCATAAAGCTCCTTGATGGTGACAAGTGCATCTGGCTTGATGTTCAGAACTACACGCAACATTCTGGTTTAACATCTATCCAGGGCGTTCTGCACGGAGGGTTTCAGAGTCCAGCATTCACAGCACCGGTCATACCGTTCAAAGCCTTCCATGCTAGAGCTCTCCTCACTTAACAGGGAGTGACTGTGCACCAAGAATGCGTGAGAAATTTGGCGATCACATGGAAACAAATGAGAAATGAAGTGCATGCCATGTAAGTTACTCCATAGAAAAAACAATGCTTAAGCTGGCCAAGTATTTGCATCTGTGTGTTGAGTTCCTGGTATTTTTCTTTAAATACTGAAAGCACCAGGTGGTTTTCTACTAATAAAGAAAGCTTAGGTCATTTTATTTTGTTACGTTGACTGGGACGCATACAGCGTCCTCAAAAATGTTCTGCTTGCCACGCCACTGGTTGTACCGATCTTTCGATCTTCACCTTTAAAGAAAGTCAATATGCGCGTTTAAAGAAATTGTCATGTCGAAGTAATAATTTGAAGTCAGGTTATGCAACATCACCTGTGAGCGATTTCAAAATTCAGGATAATCCAATCTTGTAAAGGCTTATAGAAAACGGATGTTTCTGATTGGTTAATCAATGTTTCTCATTACAAGGAATCTTGTTTGTTGTAATAATGGCAGCAGTGGGCTGCCTTACAGCAGTAGGGTTCCGGGTTCCAATCCTCCTCTGGCCTTGAGGCCTTTCTGTTTGGAGTTCTCCCTGTATTTGTCTGGGTTCTCTATGGCTTCTTTACACAGTTTGAAAATGTGCAATATAGCTGTATGACCGTGTGACTCTAAATTGCCCGTTAGTGTGAATGAGAGTGTGAATGGTGTCTGTCTCTACATGTCGAGCACAGGTCACAGAGAATGGATGGATGGATGTTTGTAATATGTCGCCTGGACACTGAGCCTATCATGGCACATGGTTTGACACTCCTGGATTTAATAAAATACAATTATGAACAAGGGACACATAGACAAGATCAACAGTCCAGTGAGAGGGATATGAGCTTCCCGGATATCATAGAGCACAAATTCATGCAAAGACATTGGCACACTTGACTAGACTCTGGGTTGATCCGACAGACTGACAGGGTTTGAATCATCAATCAATACACATTTTAAAATGAGAGGTTGGTGGGCAGGAATATTATTGGGACAGGAATACAAATGTGAAACTCGAAAAATGTCGTCATATAATAATTTGTCTCGTCAGAGGTTCCCTTTCCTTCTCTGTCTTCTTGGGAATGAGTTGAATTCTGAGAAAAATGCTTTCATATTGAAGCTACCTTGAGAACAAACTCAAGGTTATCTTAATTTTGATCTGTGTGTGTGTGTGTGTGTGTGTGTGTGTGTTTGTGTTTGTTCAAGGACTGGAGCCTCTATTCTAGCCCTTGACTGTAACTGTAGCCGCTAAATGTGGAGCAAATCTCTGTAATGATCCTGAGTAATCCACCAGACAATATTTATGAACACACTGATAATGACGAATAATCTTTGACAACACAAACTTGTAATGGAAAACAAATAAACCGGCCCGAACACCGGCCCGAACATAAGACAGTGTTTCCCCGGGAAGAGGATGAGAAATTCTCTTGTATTGAAAGCTGCAGAAATTCTCATTGAATGTAACAGCAGCTCAGACGTGACAGAATTGTTTCAATTTAAAAGAAGAGACTTGTTTCAGTGTTGCTAGGCAACCTCTTTTCTGATCTCATTTTCTCATTTCTAATCCCTTAGCTTGTAAATGATAGTTTTGATCAAGTCCAAAAATTCCCAATTTGGCAAGCAGTAAATTTTAAAGACATAAAACCATTTCCCCCACCTCCTATTTGCTATCAAAATGTGAATGTATTAGAAATAACACACATTTATTAGGGTTTACTAGGATTCTTCCCCACCATAAGGAAATAAGAGTAATAATACATTATAGCATATTATCTCATATTATTTATTCAGAAATCCATCCATCTCTCGATATATGTGTGTATATTAAATGGTTATCATATTAGTATTTATTGTTTATTAAATGTTAGTAAAAGTTTGGCCAAATATTACAGTTAACATTTACAAAGAAATATAACTGGGGTTGTGAAATTAATTAATTATAGAAAGATTTAAGTGACAAGAAGAATGAATGTTGATTAAAGGCACTTTGTGAAAACATTACGTCCACACCATCTTAGTTGAACATGAGGGATGCAGTTTCACTTTCTTTTGCTTTCTCTGAATCTCTGAGTTCTCAGAATTGTGAGCGAGAATTTATGTTTTCGCAAAAAATAATTGTCTGTGCACAGATAGAGCCACTATTTGCTCAGGAATGGGGGACATTAATAACACCAATAGTTATTTGGTCATATTAATTAGTTTTTTTGGGTGGAAGAATTGCACAAACATTAAATTAAATGGTTTGAATTTATGGCAAATATCTATCTGTATATTAATACATTGATTAACACATATACCAAAGTTTTGAGTGAATTTAAATAGTTTAAATACTTTTCACAGCAAAGATATTGATATATTTTGTTAATTACAAAGTATATAATTGATAGAATTTTTTTTTTTTACTTGCCTTACTTGCCTGACACCCCATAATATAAAAATATCAAAAATACTTTCTATTGATTATAGGTTATCAAATGATAAATTCTAAATAAATTGATGCATCAGATTTTCATAATTGTAAATGAGTCAATTAATCCCAAACGGCTGTTATCACAAAAGACTAAAAATTTACAGCTCTGCTCATTTTTTTTGGTTGCTATTTACGACTTTAATGGTCTTGAAAGTTGCCAAGCTTGGCGAGGTCTGATGTTCGGGCCAGTATAGCAGTACCGCCAGAGCTAGATAGGGAGCGCTGTTTAATGTAACAGAGGTTGAAGGCTGGATTTCGGGCTGGTTTTGGGATCAGGTGCAGGGTTGTGAGGTGACAAGATCGGGTTGGGGACTAACCTTTCTTCCGGAGTCCTTGTTTCCACACTCCCCTTTATCGTACCACCATTTGTTTTTCAGTTTGTCTAAGACGGCTTGCTCATTGAGTTTCAACACCGCTAGGTTTACTGGGATTCTTCCGACCGTAAGGAAATAACATAAATAACATATTATACCATGTTATCTTATGTTATTCATTCAGAAATAACAGAGCAGCAAATACATACAGACATTAATGCTTGAGCTTGCTCATTGGTCAAAGAAACAAAACCCAAAACTTGTCACGCACACGCACACACAAACACACACAGATATGTTGCACAAACATCATTAGTACAGTCAGACTGAAAGTGATATGCTTTAATACTCCATCTAGCTTGGCTGGCTGGCTGACAAAGGCAGTAGATGTGTATTACTATATCACTTTGGGTAACCGGCACACAGCTCACCTTCACTTACTCAACACTAACGTCCCAATTGGATCATTTGCCAGAAAAGTAAATGGCCAACTAAACAAATTCTGACGCCATTAAACGGATGTGTAGATCACTTTTTATTCCCGTTTGTTTAAGCATGGGAGATAATAGAACTGCCCTTTAGCCCTCATAAGAGAGATTAAGTGTTGATACAGTGGTAATGCAGTGTGAGTCTGCCGGTTACCCCCCCACCCTCCACTCCCAGTGGTGGTGGGTTACTCGCAGCGTTTATCAAACTGGCTCTGACCTTGGAGTCCCCGCCCCCGCTGCCGCACTCTCCCTTGTCGTACCACCACTTGTTTTTCAATTTGTCCAAGAGGCCCTGCTCGTTCAGTTTTAAAACTGCCAGGTTTACTGGGTTTCTTGAAAAATAATATGAAACGGTGAGAGCCGGGTTAGGAGACACGCTATGGGAAAGATATAGAGAGATTGGTCGTATGGTGGTGATTATGACATAACACTGACTTAGGACTAGAAACTCCTGCATTAAGCTATCGATCTGAAGCCGGAGCGTGGCGTTGGATGCGCGTGTTGGTTATGTTGAGCGCCCATACAGGAGCAGAGTCAGGTTTTACCAAGCAGGGGCCTCAGAGGGAGGCAGAGCATACACTTTAAATGGAGATGCATCGGATGCGGAAGTCTAGTCTAGGGAAGGTAATTTCCTTTCAGTGGCAGCAGCAAACAGGTTGCTATGGTAACCGAGCTATCAATATTCAGCCCAGAACGGGATCCTGATGAAGTATTAGCAGGGACAAATATAATAAGTGGTCTTAATGTTTGACTGTCGGTTTCACTTCAAGTTCATTTCATGAACAGACTGAAAGAAAACCATGCGACCAGCTCTGAAGCTGTCTTATATGATCCCCCTCATACGTAGCATCTCCCCCAAGGTTTGCTCTCTCTCTCTGGTGAGTGTGTGTGTGTGTGGGTGTGTATTTCCTATAGCTGACAGGCTGCAGACAAAGACTCTCTCCATCCACAAATTTGTAAAAGACAATCAGAATGTGCATACATGATGTCAAAATCACAGCCTTCGCTTGACAGGCTTTTCTCTGAGACCAGTGTCAATTCTACTGTGCAGGAACAATTTAGTTCACTAACAGAGTGGAAGAGTCTTTATCCCCGACCTTCGGTGCAGAGCACAGCTTTAGGGAACACATGTATCCTGAGAGCTGGTAAAACCTATGAAAATTTTCTCTCAGCACATAGGCTGAAAAGAAAGAAATCAAAGTGCGTGTGGATGATCCTGCAGGCCGTCGGTTAGTTTAATTTGGTCAGTACCACTTTACTATAAGACTACCCTTATAAAAGATTTATGAATGGTTCATAATGATGTTTTAAGCATCTTATTAGTCATTAAGAAACTATTATAAGCAACTTATAATACATGTTTCAACAACAATACAGGTTGACCAGGAACCTGTTTAGACTTGGGTTTAAAATGCTTTTTTGGGCGATCGGATCACAAGTGGACTTCGAAACACATCATTAAATAATAAAAGTGTAAGGACCATCAGGACAAATTGTGATCCAATGAATTCAACTACTTGACAAGTTGACCACATATCTTTTGTCGTGTAAACTTTAATGTGTCGAGAGAAAACTGCGGGGGTTGAACCCCTGACCTTTAAGGGTTTTATCATAATAATAATTAATATTAAATTGTAATCGGAGAATAATCATAATTGACCACAGTAGGGTATATATTTGAGGCATCAAAGAAACACCTTAGGTTGGCCAATTTTACAATACCAAAAAGGAGGTTGCTTTGCAGGACACAGTGAATTATGGCTAGCGATACGGACAAAATTAAATATTACATTATTGTCAACCAAATGTAAAGCGCTTGACTAACGTGACTTTTAACTAAGAGTGACGCCCTTTGACCTTGTTGCTGAAGTGACGTAGGCAGCAACAACACACAAGTGTTGTGAACACAAGTGGTCACCTAGACACATGATGGACACAGGCGGACACTGATGGACACAGGCGTAAATGGCGATGCGGCCCGATGTTCGCTTTTTGTCCATTCGCCCAAAACGCATTTTAAAACCAAGTCAAACAGGGTCTAAATGGTAAGCAACAGGTCACTGTTGCCTTTTTTAAAAAATGTAATGAGGTAAAGCAGCTTATTAATGTGTTATAAAGTATTCACAACTTATTTAAATATAAAAAAACCTTTATAAGGGTATTATTATTGTAAAGGGGTACCGTTTGGTTTGAGGTCAGCACATGTGTGGGTGGACAGATCTATAAGTAAGATGGGATGGGCTCAATAATCAGGCAGATAAGGGTTTATCTGGACATAATTCATCTAAGAAATGAAGCAGGGAACACAAACGATATACAAAGATATATACATATATATATATATATATAGAACAATTCACAGAATAAAAACATAGCATATTTTGAAGACAGGCAGTCAGCACACTGTAGAATAGAGAATTATGATGCAATCGTCCCTGTTTTTCAAAGTTTTGCTTTCAATTAGGCCTACAGTGCTCAATAAATGTATAAATAAACGCAATTTTAATGTGGAAAAAGTAGCTGATAATGTTATTCCCAGTAATCCGTTTTCTGGCAGGTTTGTCAGGAAGTGGTCAGAGCATATTGAATGGACAGTAATCCTACAATTAAGAGTGTGTGTGAGAAGCTATAGGCATGATAGTGCCTTTAGTTAAATGTAAGCATCAGTATGCTAACATGCATCTGTGTAACAGGTTTAATATCATACAAATATTCCATAAGCTGTGTAAATTGCGTTATCAATAAAACACTGCAGGTATGATTGAAGTCAGAAGTTTGAATTCAGTGCACATTCACTCATATCCGTTTACGGAATTAGTCAACAGTTGCTCTATTCATTAACAATATTTGAATCGTTTCAAGTTTAAACGTTTCATAAAACACTGTGTTTTTAAAATGTAATTTACTGTTAATTAATGTATTAACAGTCAATAAAAGTTTATTAACTGTTAATAAACTGAATTTATTTATTTATAAATAAATTTAAACTAAATAGACATCAGTGAATGGCCTGAAAATAACACATTTCACTTTGCTAATAGCTAATAGCACAGAGAGAGAGAGAAAGAGAAGGGGGGTTGGGGTTTGGGGCCCATCCTCAGCAGCAGGGCCCATCCTTTCATGCCATTGCTTTATCTAAATTTTGTTCCAATCTGACCAAATGACCTGAGAGAAGATTAATTTACTCAAGTATTGTGAAAATAACACAAGCCTCACTCCCAGTCGGAAATGTAATTTTGAATGGAATTGAATTGGAGCCAGCATTTAGACTGTGTATTCTGACCTTTGGCTGTCCATCAGGGTGGAGCCTGAATGGATGGATCCTCAGTGAGGTTAAATGAAATCTCCCCATGTGGCTCCTCTTATTAGAATGAATGAGGCCTATTAGGGATAGATTAAAAGCTCCAGATGCTGCCACTCCCGCTCTCTCTCTCTCTGTGTTTGAAATATGAAGCGTAAAGTTGGTTAAGGTGCTAATGTAACGTGAAATGACATCTGCTGCTCTTGGACATAGACAGCAGCAAAAGTACATCTAGAATGAATAATCATTCATTATGTCCATTATTACGATGCATGGGGAAAATAGAAATCAGACTCTGCTGACTTCACATACAAAGTTTTGAGCTCCAGCATAAGTGGAAAGGCAGCCATATTGGTTCAGACCGTTGACCTTTCTTATTTGTGATTGGGAGGCTTCAGTAAATCACCTGAGAACATCCCTCTCAAATATCATGAATTGAGTTCAGAATATAATTAGAGGGCAGCCTTGGGACGAGTGCTGCTTTAAGGCCAGGAAAACTCATATTCCTACCTATCACTTCTGCCAGAGCTCACAAGCGGCTACGAGGATGCTAGATGCATACGCACATATGCAAACGCAAATAAAGATGGTCTTAAGTGGCATGAACAAACGATGAACAAACTGTGAACAAAAGAAGGAAAAAGCTTTTTGAGGTACCGTAAAAGTGAGACATGCTTTCTGGTATATCATGCCTATGTTGGAAATGCTACTAAATT
Organism: Lophius piscatorius; assembly: GCA_009660295.1. Taxonomy (NCBI): domain Eukaryota; kingdom Metazoa; phylum Chordata; class Actinopteri; order Lophiiformes; family Lophiidae; genus Lophius; species Lophius piscatorius. The sequence continues at coordinate 49,154 of VRLP01000492.1, forward strand.
AACCTGTTGAATTTTTATGACAAAAAAAGTCGAAATTAATCCAAAGGCATGGGATTCCAAAAATGAAGAAACCTATCCATCGAAGGACATTTATGAAAAAACAAAGTAAGAACTGAGCTTGATGGATGAACCAAGAGGAGACAGATGATGTGCATGCACAAGCTCCAATAAAAGCATTTGGAAACTTTTATCCGGTCACACTGCAGCGGCAGTGGCTTACCTGAGTGGTGATCCCTTAGGTGTGGCGATGCCATAACCTTTAGAGTCCAGGTTTCCTCCCACCTTCATCGTATCACAAGGTTTCCTCTGTTCTATGTACTCGTTCATGGTGGACTCCAGCAGGTAGGCATACTTGCCCTTAGATTTCCTGACTCTCATCACGCCCTCGTCTGTGGTCTTGACGAACACGGACGGGTCAGCCGCCTTCATGTAGGACCACATCTTCTCAAACACAGCGATCTTTGACCTCTGAGAAAGAGAGACATTTTCAATGTGGATATTTTATCTCTTTATCGCTCTTATCTAAGCTGTTTGATTATGTGTTAAAGATTCTGGTACAATCTATAAGTGATGTATAGATGGTCAAACATTTTTTTATCTACCCCCTTGTTAGATTGAATGAAACTCCATCTATACATGTTTAAGTCCACAGACTTTCTTAGAGAATGCAGGCCCGACTCCACACCAGAACCAAAGAGAGCTCTTTAAAAAAGCCTCTTTAAGGCCAATCCAGGATAAGAACCAAGGGTGTCCGGGCCTGCTAAGCGCGAGACTACACTCTCTGGAGCTATTAGCCTGGCAAAACCATTGTCTTCTAAATTCTCTTCTAAAAACATATCTTTTAAGTGCACTTTTTATGGGGTTTTTGCCTGAATTTGATCGCTTCTTAAGTCTTTTTATGTATTCCCTGTTTTACCGATTGTATATCTTTCTGACATCTTATATGGTATATGTATGCCAATTCAATATGCGGATAAAGAAACGGATTTCAAAGCTGTTAGCGAAGAAGAAGAAAAAGAAGAAGGTAGTCCAAAAAATATTGAAGTTTAAGTTCCTCACCCGGAAGAATTCTTTGGTGGATCCAGCATCCAGTGTTCCGTAGGCGATCTCTGTCTGCTTAGCTAGATCCTCAGCGCTCTCTATGGGCGACACCATCCTCTCCACTGTCAGGAAAGCAGCCAAGTTGGCAGTGTAGGATGAGATGATGATGAGGGTGAAGAACCACCAGACACCTCCAACGATGCGGCCGGACAAGGAACTAAAAAAACAGGGCAGAATATTTGCTTACTCAAAAATGAAGGCATATAAAAGACATGATATGTTTGCATGTTAATGTATTCCTAGTCCATGATGGTCAGTAAGAGTCAAGCTATTCAAACAAATAGCATTGTTACGGCAAAGATTTACAAATGTGTCTTCCAGACGTGGGAAAAGTCCTGCCTTTGTTTACCTAGCAGCTGGTTGAATTAGGGCACAGGGTTTGTCTGTGGTTTGGGTTAACTTTTTGGGTGATATTGAGTTACACCGAAAAATGAAAAACATTTCCTTAATAGTTTTTCTGAGTTTGTATTGATTGCGCATACATGTGTAAGTTAGCTACATTGGTTTATTAGCTGCATCGAAATGTTGTTCTTATTACTATTCCTTGGTTGAATTAAGCTCATTCTAGAATAGATTAATGTTTAAGGTGTAAGGCTTGCTTTTGCACTAACTTCAGTATATTTATATTTTGGAGAAAGCTTTTATATTTGTACTTTATGTGCGATCTCTATGTTTTCTCTATGATTCATGCTTACTGTTGCAGCTTAAAGTGTGGATAAAGATGTAAGTTAAATAGTTAAATATGCTTACATTATACAGTCTATTGGAGATTGTCAATAACTTAGTTAAACGATGTTTAAAGGGTCATTTAGTGATTTTGTATAAATAGCAAAGTCAATCCATTTTCAAATTTAATCTTTAAAAACAGTAAAAGGTATTTCAGTTGCGTTACATATTATTTGAATGTCGTAAGGCTCATAAAATTTGATAGTAAGGTAATAATATCTTAAAAACAACAATATAAAAGTATTATTTTTATAAAAATTTTTTTCCTAGCTCTTTTGGACCTACATTGTCAAAAATTTAAGATTTTATGAACCATCAGTTGGAGAGTAAGACCATCATCCAACCGGGGATGCTACAAGCATCAAGAATGTTGTTGGTTGGTTTTGCACTGAATCAAGAAGAGCAATCTTAAAACATTGTGTTGTTCACACACCATCCAAATGACCTACATTGCATCACACTCCCGCTACACGTGCACACTCTTCAGTCCTCCTTGCTTGGAGAGCTTAGCCCAATGTGCTAAGCGAAGATAACCAGTTGTACAAAGGCCCACTCAGCTTCCTGCCTGCCAAATTAATCTCACTTTAAGAAAGTTGCCGATATGTTTCAAGCAACCACGCACATTAATTGTTGGGGATTAATAGGCAGAGGAAGACACTCAGCGACTTCTCTGAATTTTCTCCAAAAAAAGAAGAGCTGCATGATTTGTCAGCTAAATCCCTGTCTTTCCTCTCTCTCTCTCTCTCTCTCTCTCTCTCTCAAGAAAAGAAACCAGCTCGAGCAGCAACAGCAGGAATCAAGGCACATTACATATCAGGTCCATGACAAGCACAGAGGCGCAGAGCGGCAGAGCCTACTCAATGAAAATGACACATTCGTGATTCACCTTTTTGCCAGAGGCGTGATTAAGTGGGCAAAAAAAAGAAAAGAAAAGGGAGAAGCTGAAACACAAGTATTTAAGAGGCTTTTCCAATGATGGGTGGATGATAAAAGAGCAGCTGGGAACCAAGAGGAGAGAAAACACAGAATGGATGCTGAATCTTTGAAAATCAGATGGGAAAAGCGGAGCTGTCTGCAGTGTGTGTATATGTATGCATGCATGTATGTGTGTGTGTGTGTGTGTTTTGACTTGTTCTCTGATCACTGTTCAAAAGGGTAACGGTTAGGTTAAGCTTTTTTCTGTACAGCGAAGAGGCATTTCTGCAATACTCAATATGCATGCATATAATATGCATGCATATTGAGAACTGCAGTAAACAAATAAGTCGTGGATTTTTCCTGCTCCAACTCTCCGTTTAGGCTGTCACAGTTATAGAAGAAGAAGAAAACTTTCAACCTAAATGTATGACGTGATAACATCTAAGTCCACAGTCCTTCATAAAGACTAGAAACATTGGAATTACGTTCATTAATGTACTTATAGTAAACAATCCCGTGTTCCAGCAGTCCTTCTATGTTTTAAACCAATCAATTCAATGTGATCTCTTAATTATGAGCAAGAATAATGCATTAGGAAATGTCACATGACAAGCAGGTTGTGGCGGTCAGGTCTGAGAAAAATAAGAAAATAAGCACAGAATACATACGCCATCATTCTCTTCATCAATCTGCTGATTATCTTCCCAATCCGTGCTGTGATCAAATATACGAGCAATATCTTAAAATGATTGACTATAATATCCCAGAATGCACGGAGGCATCATTTAGATGTTTATCAACAGTCAAAAATGCGGAATATACTAACCCTAGCACATATAGGGCAAAGAACAGCATAAAGTTAAAAAATATATTGGTGGTTAAAATCATTTGTACATTTTTGCCTGTATTAAAAACAGTTTTTTATTAATATATCTATTATTATTATAATATCTCTTATAAATGCTCAATTTAAGCCTTCTGTCTCACATTACTGGCCCTGGGGCACTTCACTCCCCTCCTTCTGGCCCGCATTTAATGTCGACACAAAAAATATATATTAAGTTGCCTGCCAAATAATTTTTTACTTTTTTATTGAAAGGGTCCATTTTTGATAAGGGGAAATAAAAAGATAAGTGAATTACGAATACAGACAGTTTTTAGAAAGATGGCCTTTTTTTTGGTGTGGAGGTCAATGGATGTTCTAGCTGCTGGGTAAAAAGTCGCCGTACTAAAGGAGAATAATTTCAACCGTCATCACGGGACTGAACAATGAGGACAGTGAGGTACCTGTGAGATGAGAGGAAAAAACAGACCATGCAGCTACACGCACTTGAACGTTCTGGATAAGCTTGATAAAAATATGTGAGTAATCATAATGAAAAATGAAAGTACGTGTTAATATGTATTGTGCTTTCTTGTAGTACCTCCTGTGAGATGGTAATACCAGCAGTGGCCAATTTGAGTTGATGACCTTCCCCCTGGAGGATGATCAAAGTCATCATCCATGAGTGGAGCCTAATCCACAATATATAAACAACAAACATTATTCTCACCTGTCACAATGTCACACTAAGACAGGGGCTACAGCTAAGGGTCATTTATCAGTCCTGTTTGCTCGTTGACTTTTCATTAGCAGATCAAACATAGCTTTTATGTGAAGGAGGTATTACAGGGGGAACGTTTGACAACAGAGTGACCAAGCAATCAACAGCGTGACCAGATCATCTGATTCCGTGACACCTTACTGGGTGCAAAACATGCTGAAATGACTGCAGCAATAATTCTAATACTAAGTCCTTATACGTAACCACCATATAGTTGGACAATATATCTATACAGTTTGTGAATATATGTGTAGATATATTTTATCTTTATATATATATATATATATATATATATACATATATACATGTGTATATATATTATACATTATAATAGAATTTTATTGTAAATATGTCATGGTGTAAGAGTACTTATGATACCATAAGAAAAATTTGGATTGAATCATAAACTGCATTTAATTGTTTTTGAGAACTTGTACTAAGCAATGACAATAAAGTTGAATCTGTTGTAATGTTTTCTTTTGTTTTTTTCTAACAAAAGATATGTTTCTATTCATATCAATTCATATAACAATCTGAATGATTTAATAACACGTCCTGTATTGAATTCAACCCTTCTGATCTCAAATTTAGTACAAATTGATTAAAAAAAAAAAGGAATTATTTTTGTATAATTGTACTGTAAAAGCTAATCTGCAAGTTGCAGTTTTGATGCGCCATGTTGTGGAATTGCAAATAAACAAAGGGAAATCTATTTTACTGACACAAAAAAAAAAAGCTGTCAAACTGATCATAAAAGACCATAAAAAACTGATGTAACACACTTTATGTGTAACATTACAGATATCTGACATGGGGCAGAGGTATAAAATGTGCTATACGGTCTTGTTTTGGGCAAAGAAAAGAATGGCTTATACCTCGGCAGCGGCGATGACGCATAAACACCTACACGTAGATAGAGACACACATCCTTTCCTTTTTCCTTCACGAGGATAATGCGTGCAAGAGAACAAGCAGAAACCGGGTCACAATTTTTTCTCTGTGTGGGTTGAAGAGATAGTACAGGTTTATGTGGGTTCTGCTGCAGAAGTCCTCCTCCTTAGTTGCACAGGGTAACAAACACATACAGATCTGTTTGTCTCTGTTTGTTTCCTTTTGAACTCACTTCCTTTGAGCCTCGTTTCCTCTCCTCATGCATTATTGCGCGGCTGCCAACCCCTGTGCCTCGCTACAACATTTAGTAAGCCGTCTTATTACAGTAAGTGAAATCTTCCAAGAAGCACGGTAATTCCAACGTGTCGTCTTCGATACAATAGTCTTGTCAAGGCACTGATTAATAAATTATTCACTCTGCCTCTTTTATTGCATTATGAAGAAAAGGAATAGTAATGTGAGCAGCAGCAGTTCCTGCTCAGCAGCAGGCAAGTATACATGCTAGACCATACCATCATCTGATATATTTTCTCTTTCATCATTTATTTAACATCTATTTCACATGATGACCTTTTAATGCTTCGGGAACTTACAGAATAAGACATAAACACATCTCAATTGGCTTCCTGAACATTTAATATTAAATTTCCTTAAATAAATATTAGCTATTACCGTTATTGCAACGAGATTCCCCTAAGCTTGTGGCTCAACTTCTCATTACCTACCGCGGGAACTGTATATTTTTTATTGTATAATTACAGGACAAACAGAATGGACACAAGGCAGAACCATAAAATAAAAATAAATGAAATAAGAGTATATAAGTTCAAATAATAATAGTGTTAATGAGACGTATAACAACCTAAGAGTGAGCTTGTACCCAGGAAGGATTCAGGGCTTGGGAAAATTAGTGCATGACATTGGGGCTGATGTTGGGGATGATTTTGCAGGTGACATTTATGAAGCTAGTATAATGTTGGTGATGACAACCCGGATGAGGTTGGGATGAGGTTGGGATGAGGTTGGGGATGAGGTTGGGATGATATTGGTCGATGTCGGTGGGGATGACATTGGGATGATTTTGCTTGATGATGGTGGGTATGACATTGGGATGATATTTGGACGACATTGCAATGATGTCGTCATTCTGGATGATGTTGGCATTGAAGCTTTGAGTGATGTTAGGATGACATTTGTGATGACCTTTGGATGACGTTGGTCATGACGTTAGGATGAGGTTGGGGAGGATGTCTGTGGGAGTAACAGGGACATCATAAGGAGGTGATCGGACTTGCTTTGGTGGTGAAGAAGTTGGGGTTGGTCTGTTACACACAAACTAAACATATATATTAAGGATTTTGGACAAGAAGTCTGAAGTCCATTGATTCATTTGTTGCCAACCTCAGGTTACTTGTGAAACCTTGATTGCTTGAGACTTGCTTGAGATTGCTTGCTTGAGACGAGTGGAAAATATTCAACAGTAAGTCATGGAAAAGAGTGTTATAAACAGACACAGCTGCGTCTGGACACAGAGTTGATGAGAGCAGTAAGACTGAAACAAAACATTCAATTTGAAGGCTGAAAAACAAAAGCAGCAGTCAAAGAGGAAGTGATGTTGTGCACTGTATAAAACATATAACCATTATAAGTATTGCATAATTGTGCAATCACACACAACAATGGCCGACACTCCTTCAGCTGTGTGTTTGGCAGTTAGTGACGATGGACTCTATCTCACTCATTTCTGTCAGAATCAGATCTTCATCCTTTGCTGCAAAATCTCCACCCACAACTCCCAAAGAATGTGCTTTAGCACTAAACGCTAATTAGAATTCCACTGGGTTGGCCTCCTCTATTCGATATGGTAATTAGCAGTGACTAATGACTTTAACAAGTGTAAAAAAATTAGCCAGTAATGGCCACATTACAATGGATTAGGAATTAGAGAGGTTTAAATGAGAGAGAAATGATCTCTAATTATGGTGTGATTCTAAGACAAATCAGGAATGGGAAAGGGGTTTTCTGCTACACCGCTTTTTCAGCTTTTAAATTATAGTGAGACAGCTGTATGGTCTTAAAGACTGGACAGAGCCACTCGCAGTATGCCTGGACTGATGCAAAAGGGAGGATATAAAAAAACAATATATATATATATATATATATATATATATATATATATATATGTATATATACCAATATATATTGGTAGGAAGAAAAGATTTACATAAATAAAGATTTATAAAGACGATACAGCAGTGTCCCCATCAGTGTCGGATTTGTAAGAACAACAAACTTGTTATTGCCATGTACATGCTGCACAATCCATCAATCCATTTATGACTTTTACAATCATACAAGACTGAATTTAGTATCAGGACATTTTGTTTGGTCTGTTTAAGCTGTCTTAGTCTTACAGCTATATCACTGCTATGTTCCAACCAAGGCTGTTAGTTGATTTTCATCATTCATTCAATGTACTTTTTTCATCTTGTTTGCAATTTACCTCAGTTCACATTGAAAATAGACATGCTTAATATGAAACTAGGTTAACTTATTGTACTTCATTTATTTCAGGAATTATGCATATTTCAAACCGGTGCTATGTTCACACTGAAAAAAAGAATCCTACCACTGCGAATATCGCAAACCCGCGAATATATGCCATTCACTTGACACGTGCAAAATCTGTATCAATCATTTCACTCTATCATCAAACATGACTGAAATAAGCTTATTTGATGCTTTGTATTTGTTGTGAAGTCACATTTACGTCTGAAAACCAAATATCGCTGTGTCTAAGTTCAGAAGATTATCTGGACGCGGACAAATACAGCTTCGATTTGCTTTGTCCTTCACTTCCGCATCAACATCCTACCAACGTCTGGATGTTTGACATTTTTTGAATTTCAACACTGATAGGCTTAAATCACTAGTGTTGGTATTTGTTAAACCAAGTCCTAACCGATCTGGTTTGGAAATCACTTCTGTGTTGACGATGGGTGCCCTGCATGATGGAACAGGAACTATTTATCCAGGCTTAAGAGTTGTCACTAGGAGAACACTGATTTGTGACCACTTCATGGCTGGCTCTTGTATTTATATATTTAAAAAATAATAATAAAAGATAAAAATTATGTCAACCAAGCATAACATGAATTCATTCATTATTCGTAATCGCTTATCCTCTTCAGGGTCATGGGGACTTGATCCTATCCCAGCTGAAACTGGGCGAGAGGTGAATTACATCCTGGACGAGTCACCAGTTCATGACAGGGCTGCAAACAGCATAACATTTAAAAATAAAAATAAAATAAAAATCACATGTATCATCTGCAGTACCCCAACATACCGTTGGGAAAGTCGTTCCCCCATTTAAGATACTGTGATCTAAAAGGCTAAAATCAAGTTGTGATTATAGTGTACGCATTTGCATGATCCCCTTTCACTTATTGCTGTTTTTTTATCCTGATTGCATGACATAGCAAAAGTGTTTCTCCATTTATTTTGATAAGCTCATGTGCATTTGTGTCGGAAAAAAACTTTTTTTGCTCCACAGCTGAACTCATAATTTTCCCGTACCTTACATCACAGCTGACTTCTACTCTTCCAGACAGCTCGTATAACTGGGAATGTATTTCCTCAGCATTGCTTTTGATGGTGGTAAACGTGATAAAAGTTTCATCAAGCTCCGGAGTGTCTGCCTCTTAAAAACATGCATAATAATAATGCGGGCACGTCAGGATAATTTCCACAAATAAAGTATTTATAAGAGTGATTAGCTTTTTATGTAATTCTGCAACCATATAGGTCACAGTGGTTCCTCAAACCACACACACACCAAAATACAAAACCGCAATCACGCACAAGCACGCACACACACACACACCGACACACACACACAAAAAGGCAACTTCGATGCTCTGCTCTGTCTTCAAATTGAACTAAACTCGGAGCAGCCACGCTGAATTAGTTTGATGTGAAAGCAGGAAAGACATAAGTGCATTCTGGGCATGCAAAAAAAACAGAGACATCTTGAAATTGCACTTACTTAATGCTTGCAATGTCTTTGCAGCCGTCTACCACTTAATTCTGCCGTACTATGCTGCTAAATGAGGCTGTGTTATATGGGTGCTGTGGCCAACATTGCTCCAAATTGGTAGGTTTACTTCCGATTATGTCTGCTTGGCTGCTTTTGTTTTTGCGATCATATTCTCACAATTACTGGATTGTATATTTTAGGTGCGCTTTCATCTTCAAGGCCCGAAATATCACGGGCGGATGCTTCATGCAGGGATGAAAAAATAATGATTTATTAAAACATCTTTCTTACCCCCCTCTTCCTGTAAAGGTCAGTATTACCATGTCATATAAAAAAACAAACATTATGCTAATGTTACTACAAGCCTGCAGCAACCACACCAAAAGCTGGTTAGTACACTCATTCAAGAATGTTATGGAGAATTTTTACCAAAACGATTGGGATTCTAAAGACTATAACATTTTTAAATGACTGTTTGTTTCTTTGAGTAGCTTCGGAGTTAAGCGACTGGTTTGCAGCATGGGGCTGGTTTGAGCTGCATGAAAACACAATTTATCTTGCAGCTACTGGATCAGAAGAATCAATATGATTAGATATGTGCATGTGTGTGCGTGTGTGAGTGTGTGTGTGTATCTGTGTGTGTGTGCGTGGCTGTGCATGAGTGTCACTGAATAATATCATGGCTGCTGTCTCAGCCTCATGTAACCTGAGGTAAGGCAGTGCTGGTGAGCTGAGAGAAGGCTTGATTCCTGCCCACACACAGCCTCTTAGTCACTCTAGCCGGGAGACAGGAATCCAAAGAAATACATCTCAACTCTACTATTCTCTTGAAAATCAACACAAACAAAGAAACACAAGTCGAGTTTGTGAAATCTGGTTGTGTAATAGCACAAAGAGACGACGAGTGAGTCCACCCAGCACCAGATAGACTTGATGTGAAGCAGCTAAATGTGTCTCTTCATGAATACCATGTTTTCATTCCAAACAGTCTCACTGAGCCGAAAGCGACTTTTGTCACCTCACGCCTTCTCCCTCTGCTTCTCTCTCTCTGTCTTTGCTTCTTTAAGGGTAACCATCCCTATAGTGGATATATTTACAGAGTGAACACTCTCCTTTGGGATTCTCTCAGGCTTGCCTACATAGAAGCAACTGATAAGCCTCCAATCATCACCCTGAACATCTTTGCAGCCAATGTTTACATCTGTCCAGGTAGATTTCCCATGTGATCTAAGGTTCTGGTCTATAATTCATGGTCGCATCAAAGGCATTCATATACTGCCACTACCCCCAGAAAAGCCTCTCTGTGCTGCTGGAAACATATGTGTGCCTCCGTGTGACTGTTTTATATGCAGATTTGGCAGCGCATACCCCGGCGAGGGGATGGTTTCTTCGTCTGAGTACAAAGTGTGAAACCCCAGTGAAATTCTCGAGGGTTGTGCGCGTGTCTCGCTAGCTTCTGCTTTTGAGCATGCATGCAAGTATGATCAAAAGTTGACTTCACGCAATTTCCAAATAAATAAAACATAAGCGATGCTGTGAACTAAAGTGAACTGTATCATGATGAATAAATGATTCCTTCCTCCCAAGTTTTCCCCAACTGCTTGCCAGAATCGCAGCACCGCCACGATTATACAACCCAGTTGTGTGTGAAATGATCTAATTTCTTGGATATAATGATAATGATAACAATAATGCAAACTGATACCTAATCGATTCCAGCTCAAAATCAATAATTCCCGTAATCACAACGATTCAATTTGCTCCTTCCCAGAAGGCCTGATTAACATCCTCTTTCTTCAGATTGCACCAGACAACCGGATAACCACAATGTATTTGATGTAGGGTTTGGCTGCAAAACAGATATAAGGATACCTTGATGCATCTTAAGTTATGTTACTGAGAGTGCCATTCTGCGGTGCATCAGCAACTCCAATTCCAAAGCTATGTGACAATACGCAAGATTACTTCATATTATGCAAGACTGTAACAAGACCTTTTTTCAGTTTCACAGGAATCAGGCAGCTATTGCTTTCTATTCCCTTTGAGAAAAACAGGAATATCATGTTAGTAATATCAGAGGTAACAACAGTGAACATTTGGCTGTTTTTTTTCCATCATTACCCAGCACTGCTGAAGTCGTATACAGGGACCATTTTAAAAGCTCAACATCATGGTACGTTCCATGACACTCACATCTATTTTATAACAGAAAAAATAAATCATTAACCAAGTCCACCTCAAAAGCAAGGGTATATCCCTGAAAAGTCCCCAATACCCTGCATTGTACCAGAAATTCCTCTGATTGAACTCCTTAAATTAAATGTGAAGTTTTTTTACCCTGCTTTTATTAAAAAAGCCTCTTTCGATGAGTAAAATATGATCTTTTGGTTACAAGATAGATCTCCTCCAGTCTATTCATATGCGGCAAGATTGGCCTAAAGAAATTATGACCCGAAAGCTTTTGGAGAAAAAGCTCCCCCTAGTGTTGGAAATATACGACTGACCTTCGCCAAAATCAACACAGCTCTTCCTCATCCTAAAGTCCATGTGGGTTTGAATTTTCAAATGATTCATGAAATAGTTTTTGAATTATCCCGTTAACAGGAAGGATCAGCGGCGATGAGAATTGCATAATATCCTCAACTGTTTGGGGATATAATGTTACATGTTAACATACATTTGTCCTTTATTTAATATAGGAGCTCTCTGAACATCTGATATTTCCATTTCTATCCAATTCCACATATTTTTCATAAGAGTACAGCTACAGCCCAATATAAAGCGACTCAGATTTACTTCCTGCCAACGGAGCATTCAACACTGCTCATGCAATTAATAATTTTAATTGGGAGTATGTATTAGTGGTGTCCACTGATTAAAAGTTTCAATTAATTTCATTTAATCAGAAAAGTGGTAAAAAGTGGTAAAAAAAGACAAAAAACGTATCAAATCGTCAAAAAGGGCAAACTCAGTATCCAGTGCACTGAAGTGAGCCTTTTCATTATGTCATTAATGCAGATGTGTTGGACTACATTCTACTGTATTACACTGAAAAGGAGGTTTTTCTTTAAATAAAAAAAACCCAACTGAGCACCGGACATTTGAATACTAATAATAATTCCTCTCTAGTGTCACATGTTCTTTTTCTTAGGGAAAATATTTAAGCCAAAGACATTTTATTGATATTTCTTTTCTCCTGTATTTATTTCCATACATGGTATTGATGCTGACCGAAGGTGGTTGCAAATGCTACAATGTGATTGGAGACTTAATAAAAAAGTATTTTTGCAAGCGGACTACAGTATTTTGCCCTTTCCTGTTTAGAACTTCATAGAGGAGAAAAAAAAAAGGATTACTTCAAGCAAAAAGACTCAGCAGGAGAAATACTGACCCCCAGGATAAACACAACACACAACATACTCAATCCATTATTGAATGATTCCAACCACCAGGCTGAGAAATTGCTGCTGTTGCAAGCAGAGTTTGAGTGGTGGAGATGATTTATCTCTGTGTACTATCAGGCAAGAAGAGCCGAACCGGCCGCACACATGCACACACAAAAATGCACAAACACACATACAAAGAGGTGAATACATACGTACACACACACACACAGAAACACACACACACTCGCAGAAACGAACACATGCACACAAACACGCATATACACGTACACACACACAAACACACACACTTGCAGATACGAACACATGCACACAAACCTGCATATACACATACACACACACACATACACTCACACACAGACAAACGCACTTACACACACAGACAAATGTATGAACACACACACAGATACACACAAATTCAGATACGAAGACACACACGCACAAAAAAGCACGGGTACACACACACGTACACATACAAACACAAACGCAGATACGAATACATGCACACAAACACGCATATATATATACACACAAACACGCATATATATATACTCACAAACACAAACGCACAAACACACACAAACGCACAAACACACACAAACGCACACACACAAACACGCATATATATACACACACAAACACGCATATATATATACACACAAACACAAACGCACAAACACACACAAACGCACAAACACACACAAACGCACACACACAAACACGCATATATATACACACACAAACACGCATATATATACACGCACAAACACAAACGCACAAACAAACTTTTTTTAAATGAATATTCAAACGTAGATTTATTGGCCCAGTGTCCTTTGGGAAATGTCTCATTATATTTCAATAGACCAAAAAGATATAAATGTCTATTATTTGGAGAGAAATACTCTTTCTGTAAACATTGCAGCCAAAGGCCACAAATAATGTTTTACTGTCAGTTTTGATGTGATCATTATATCTAATTCTAAAAATCCACGATCCAGCAACTGTGAGAACTCCCTAAAGGCAGACAAAACATTATTATTATTCTGAAAAAGTTTAAAATCCAAAGGTTTGTGTAGACAAAATGAAAATGAGAAGGGCAGTACCAAGGTGAAAACAGAGATCTGAGGCTACCTGAGGGGTATAAGTATTGTTTCTTCGTCTATTCTCCTGACTTTGCATTCAGCACCTTCTTTATCAGCGTTGTGATAAGAGAAAAAAATATTGTCTTCTTCTTCCCGGGAAAGTCCTTGACTGACACTTCTGGCCAGAACATCTGGAAAGCAAACAAAGATGGAGACTAAAGGAGTTTCGTGAAGTCAGTTTCAGGCTGACGGCCTGAAACTGATTTGTTGATTTTCATATAATCACAATAATTATACCACTCCTATTTGAGATTTTTACAGTAAAAAATTGCTTTAAGGAGGTCTTTAAATTGTCTAACAGCATAACATATGGCGGAAAATGGCAAATATTGGCATTTAATGCTAAATCCACATTTTGAAAGAACATCTGAAATCAGAGAGTGTAGAGTCTTGGTTATGAATTCAGAAAGAATCACAGACTATCTGGGTTTACAAGGACCCCAATATTCAGTTTAGTATCAGTTTAAAAGCCCAAGAATAAAAAGTCTCCGTATAAAACACCTAATTTATGGGGAAAAACACTAAAACTGAACGACAATCATTTCGTTGAAAAAGGGTAGTATAAATCCTTTCATAAATCAAGCGAAATGGCGTAAAACAATGGATCCATTGTTTAGTGGTTGCGTTCGGTCGGTCTCTTTGTAACCAGTGTGGAGACAAACAGTACATGGTTTCTGTGCAGAACTGGAAACAGAATTCAACATTATGATGGGAAAGTAAGAAATATTGAACTACACACACAAGTACAAAAATTAGATTTTAAGGTTAAATCACACAGCAACAAAAGTGGGCATCAGAATCACCTACTGCCCTTTTTATGATGTAATGAATGGATTGCTGGAAGGAAGGACATTGTTTGGATCCCCGGCCCCCGCGGTCTACACATCGGATATTCTTTTAGCAAGATCCTGAACCCCATGGCCACTGGTGTGTGCATGATGGTGTGAATAGATATCCCTCCTGATGAGCAGGCGGCCCCTTGCATGGCAGTCTCTGCCATAACTGTATGGATGTTTGTGTGAATGGGTGAAACTAGAAAAGCTCTATATAAGTACATTCCATCGATCTTTTTTGCGCTTCTTAGTTGTTCCAAATAAATGGGTTGCAGCATGTAAACACCAGATCATATTAGATCACATGTCAAATTCAAGTCAAAATCGTCAATAAGAATGACTTCAATCAGACACAGGTAAGCGTTTCAGATGAGACATGAAGCGAGCATCAGTTATACTACTCCTCCTACGAGGGGGAAGTAGAACAAAGGAGAGGAAGACTGGATGGCTGGCTGGATGGATAGATGGATGGAGTCCAACTGTCTGCATAGATAACGACAGGAAGCACAGACGCGGTCTTATGAGAGGGCCTGACTGACAGGGCTGACATTTAGAAAGAGCACGGTAAACAGAGTCTCCCAGAGAATAAATAAGAGGGGGCGCAAACTGGCTGCACACACAAGCCCTGTACACATTAATGAATCACATCGATGTATGAATGTGTGTCTACAAGCATATACAAACACTTTATGAGCATATGCATACATACACACACACACAAACACATACACTGCTTGCTTTAATGGGACACACAGCAGACATGAAAATGAAACACACCTACTGATGAATCCAGGATGGATTTAAGATCTACAGTGGATCAGTAGATGTTGCGCCTTGACATTCGGTCTTTGATCAAATGGAAAAGCATGAAGGGTGAAGTACCTCAAGCTGTCCGCCTCACAGCTTAATGCAAATGTAGAGTATTATGTTGTCAATATTGATCTTAAAGGTACGCTGGTGAGCAGACAGCTGCTCAGAAAAGTGTAATTTTCATGATTTGGAGCCACAACGTGCTTAAGAGAAAAATGGTACGTCTAATGCGTATACAATAACTGACCATTTGAGAAAGAATTACAAAATGATACAAAATGTTAGTTAATTGTTGCTATTTTTTATACCATAATATTCATTCAATCACACACATTTATTTTATTTAGTTTTTTTCTATTTTACTGTTGTATCGTTCTTTATATATTTTACCCCCTCAATAACGGGGGGATAAGATTCGCCACAACATCAGATCAGCCACAACATTATAACCACTGACAGGGGCAAACCAAAGAGCCACTGATCAGATACAACATCATAACCAATGAAGGGGGGGGGGGGGTACCTCTGGATACAGCAATCTGCCACAGCATTATAACCACTGTCATTATAATCCCATTGAACATGTTTACACAGCATTCAGTCAGCATTCAAATACACAAATAAAGTAAGCAGGTACAGTATGTGAGATATGCGTCCATAGTGTCTTGTGCAACCCAAACAAAATAATATCATTTCAGAGTTCATCAGCAACATATTTCTCTGTCCGTTTAAATCTTGATGATGCAACAACATTCACCTCTGGGTGTTAATGGGTGCTGTGCTAAATGAAGCAACTAGGTCACCCACATTTTAAAGAAGTAGATTCCTTCAGGGCAACGCAGATCAGGGTCAAACATTCACTGTGTTGGTTTTAAAGATACAAAGAAGAATGAAACATAATATCGCTCTATTGTGGAGGCCTACTGACTCATTTTGGTGGTCTCATGCTTACAAATGGTGTTTCACCAAAGGCACAAAAGGAGTCAATGAAAGTCACCTTGAAAAGACACGGTGAAGAAGGGACATCTTTCCATACAAGTCCTTGGAGGATATGCACTCTTATAGCTGTGAGCTGTCTCTCACTGATGACAAAAAAAGAAACCCATCTGTTCCACCTTAAAACTATTTAAAGTATGCACACCTCAATGTGGGATACAGATTCAAAAATGCTTAAAGTGAAAATAATTCCTTTGACAAGGCAACATAAATAATCGGTTTTGTCACATCAAATTGTCAGTAAAAGGTTGATGCATTAACAGAGACATTACTCCCTCAAGCAATAGAATGCAAATAATTAGCAAATACGTGTGAGGCCAAAGAAAGAGATCAAATCCACACTCACACTCACTCCCAACATATGTTCGATTTAAATATTCAACACAGGAACGGCAGTGCATGCGGATTTATGGCAATATTTCCCATGCCTCTGTAAGGCATACGAGGAATTTTCTGGCTATGAGAGAAGACGATGGGACATGGGCTTTTTATCCTGCTTGAAGCACGGCATAATCTCCAGGCAGAAATGGTAAATGTCATGCGAAAGACGTTGGGAGTAGGGATTCAGTACATGCATCATACACTGCTGAGGACCTGTGTGCAACATGCAGGCTTGCAGGTGCAGAATCTCTTCCCTACTGATATTTGCGTAAGGTAACGGCAAAGGGAAAATAGAAGAAGAGATGATAAAAAAAAGGAGGTAGTGCAATTCTATAATTTCTTTAACCTTCAGCAAATCAGGGAAGGCTGAGTATGAACAGCTGCGTTTTCTCAGGCACAAAGACACATTTGCCAAATTGCGTATTCCTATCAAGTTGTTTCGATGCTGTGGATGAGTGCACATCCATATTTATGAGGGGACGGTGACATTAGCAACTTCCCAAAATCTCATCCCAACCTGCAACCATTTTTCTTCTGAGCATCAGCTTCTCCATCCTGACAGTATAGTGATGACAGTCTGAATGTATTATGCATGTGTGTAAACCACCAAACTGCCCTTTTATATATATATATATATATATATATATTTGTATACACATGTAGCTAAATGTGAGTCAAGACGCTCTGTGTCTGTGTCTGAACCTGCCTCTGCTGGTTCACAGCTTAGAGTGATAACGCTGACATTATCCTCTCATCCCCGTTGGCTAGTCCCCCTGGAAAGCTCAGAACGTTGACCTCAGTGTCTCTAATTTCAGGCACTTAATGAGATTTTTGATTGGTGACCTTTTGAGTACGGTTTCATACCTTAGCTCATGAGAGCACTCAAGGGGAGCCAACCCACACCACTCGATATTCCCACCAAGATGCTTCACAATAGTCTGCCAGGGCTCTGTGAATTGTCTTTACAGCACACATTGATCTAACCAAATACTGATGGGAAATATAACATTTTGAAAAAACTGCTAGCGTGGCTGTCAACAATATGTTTTTGTAGTTCTAATTGTTTTATGTGTGTTTATATCACCACAGGAAGTATCGGGACACAAGAGAATTGAAATAAAAAATTATGACATCATAAACTTTCTCGGTTGCTGCTTAACATAAAACTTTTGTCCTTATACTGCAGGACTGACAAAGAACAACATTCTCAACAAACAAAACCCCAACTGAGCAAGAAAGTAACACAGCATGCTGTAGGATTGGTCTTGCAAAGAGAGATATCTTATTATTGCACAATTAAGCACTTATAGAGTTTCAAACAAAAATAAACTTTTGTCCCCAAATAAAGTTCAAATATATTTCATATGATGCACAATTTCTTCAAATGAGTTCAAATTCAAATCATCTCAAAGGAATATTGTCGATGACATAATTTCCACCATTTTATTAACCTTACATTACATTTCTTATATTTGCATGGGATTATATTATTATTAGGTTGTCAGATGATTTTATACAGTCACTGTCTCAGTTTGGAAGAAATTTCGCAGGGGAGTCTGCAAAGCTGAGGACCCCATTTGATTTAGAATTGACTCCCCCGCATTTGTGTTTCATGCAGTTCATTCGCACGGGACAAGTCTTTGTTGTACTGGGTTTACCAGGTCAGCTGTCTGTGTCTAGGGTTGCATCTGGGTCTGGAAGGGGTTCTGAAGGACGGACAGACGGACGGGCAGGTGGAGATCACCAGCAACGCTGACATCATCGAACCAGACTCAAGCCCACCCTCCGGAGCTCTTACCCCCGAGCACAGCACGCAGCGTGAGGCGGCCCTTTCTCCCGGGTCCAACCCAGAATGCTTACACCACGCGCTCTGGGTCCCACCGCGCACCAAACCCCCTCTAGTGAAATCTCCTAGCGATCCATCACTTGGCCCTTTCTTTGTTATAAAGTTTGAAAATTTTCCATGATCATTGTTGAGGTATGTCTGGAAAAAAGACCCCTAGTACCCCTTTTACTTGCCAGAACCCATTTTACTTACCCCTAGTAGGTAAAATGTGACAAATGCTTGAGAATATATGGCCCCAAAAGTTTGCAGACAAAGCTCCCATTAGTGTCAGAAATCTACAATTTAGCAATACTAAAATCATGCAGTTCTTCCTCACATGAAGGTCTGTGTGGGCATAAAATTTCAAAATTATCAATTTAATAGTTTTTGAGATATCGCATAAAAACGAAGGATTTGCAGCGGTGGACGCGGTGATAATGATTACATAATATCTCCGACTTTTCGGGGTTATAATTACAGGCATGGCGCATTTGCACATCACAGACATCTTGCTCAATAAATATAGGTTAACAAGGCCCCCCAGGTAGATATTCCAAAGCGACCCACATTTTCCGCTGATTAAAGTTGTGAGCAAACGTCAAATGAAAGACGCACAAAAAAAGAGGATGATTTTCTTTAGAACTACACAAATGTCTCCAATACCTTGTGATCCAGCAGAATTTCAGAATGCGTAGTTTCTACTTATTTTAAACACCATGTTTATACTTCTATAATGAGCTGCTTAATTCTTGATTCAACTGAGTTGTTTTAGCATGACAAACAGATCCCCCCTGCAGACGTGTGCATGTTATTACCTTCCCCCATGGTGCATTTGAAATGTTTTAATGTTTGTATGCTAACCTGGGATTTTATGTTATGTGTTGTTTCTCATATTATTAGGGTAGAGTGCTACAGGTTTTACGATCTTACAGTTTAGTGTCTCTACTTTTTTAAGGATTGTTGGGTTAACCACCATACTGCAATTATAAATTGTTTAATCACAGCTTTTAAGAAAAAGTCAAGACCATACAGCCATGTTGAGCTTCAAATAAAAAGTGACAGCCTTGTGAATGCAATGGATAAGGATTTGTCAACGTACCGTGGTGAAATATCACAGCCCTGCTGCATGAAGGCTCCCAGTGAAAACCAAAGCGAGTTGAAGATGCCAAACTCGTTGGTTTGCTCAAGACTCTGCTGGTTGGTGTTCTGCTGCAACAATGTCTGGCCTTGCTGCATCCCGTTTGATGCCGAAGCTTGGGTGGGACTCTGCGGTTCACCTCCCTCATCGTAGTCCTCGGAATGCCACTCGTACGGACTGAATCGACTGACGAGGAAGAGGACGACGCTGACCCCGATGTAGGCAAACACAATGCACATCCAGATCTCATAAGCCAGCGGGTCCAGGAATGAAAACACGCCAGGTTTGGACTTGGTGGGTTTCTTGATCATAATGGAGATACCCAGCGACATGAAAGGTTTGGAGAAGTCAATCACTTCCTCGCGAACCAGAGTGATGGTAAGAGGAGCCACAGCCACGTCTGCTTTCTGAACAAGACACAGAGGCGAGCAGCCATGTAAACAGATGTACACACCCCAGTCAATTAAAAATAATAGGATTCTCTAAAAAATCTGTTCCTCTAAACACCCTTGGTAAAGAACTTAGGTATGTCTATAATTTTTTAGTCGTGCTAGCCACATGGCTCTACACAATGTCTGTCAGTCATTCTGTTTCAGCTCTACTGTGTGTTGAATGCTGATTAGGAAGCGTTAGCATAAAGGTTATAATGGCAAACATTTAACATGGTAGACATCAGCATATTAGCATGTTAGCATATGTTTGAAGATAGTATTTGGTGAATTTAGTTGAATTAACTATAACTTTGATCATTCATTTCTCAGCTTCTTACTGAAGAAGCTTCTCATAAGAATTCTTCATTTGCCATTAACTGTCATTGATTATAACTTAAATGTTTAAGGCCAATAGGAGGTCGCTTGGACCGACACCCAAGTCTATAGGTGCATATATGAACTGCTTACAACAAAATTCAAATGCTGTGTTGCTGTGCTAGCGATTGGCATTTGCGCTAGGTAGCCTTTTTGACCAACATCAGAAGAGGAAACGACAATTTCCAGACACTGTACAAACGAAACAGAGCTCGCTTCCAGACATACTGATCGTAGCTGTCTCATATATTTCAAGTCGGAGAACTCAGGGCTATTTTCTTTTGAAATGTGGTGAGCTATTTCTTTTCTACAAAGCGTGCTGAGCATCATCTCATAAGGTCACATCTCATGAGGTCAAAGAACACTTTGGACAAACAGGTATGTCTTTTTGGGATTACATTTCAGTTACAGCATGACCATGAGCGGGAAGAGAGTAAACAGAGCGATGCATTCTACGTAAATCGACGTACTGACGTGGTCGGTGTAATCAATGACATCCTTGCGTTATTGTAGCCCTAAATCCAACCGAAAACTCTGTCTACTCACCCCATATACCAGTTCTCCCACCATGCCGTTCCACATCTTGCTGTCAGGATCTCTGGCTCCATATTTTCCGTCGGAGACAACCTTGAGCTTGTAATGGTAGCCCACGTGTTTGGCTATCTCCGCGGCCAGCTCAACAATGTAGCCCTCGTATTTATCGTTTCCCACGAGCTGCTCGTGATTCTTTTTCAGCATCACATAGGGAGACTCCTGCAGGTCAAAAATAAAAACAAAACATATTAATGTCATTGTAGTCATAAATATCACGGGTACCACGCAAGAAATAACTGAATTGAATGTGACTGCTGTGAAAATAAAAGGTAAACTCCTTTCTGTACAGAAGCTTCTTTGATTAGCTTCATTTTTATTACCTTAGTGCGCGTGTAGTTTAGCATGTATTTTAATATATGGAAGCATTTTCCGAGTCTCATAAATTAATTTCCTATTGTCTCTTTTTACCTGCTCTTAATAGCTGAGGGCTTGGAATAAAAAAAAAATTCCCACTAAAAATACAGCTGCTATGAAAGTTTGGAATAAAGGGGTAATTATGTGAAATTACAAGGTATTATTCTGTCTTTGTTCTTTGAAGGCGTGGTGTGTAATTCAAACACAAAAGGCGATAATTCCGACAGTATTGTCACGTTGAAAGGAGTGCGGAATACTTGATTAAAGCTGAAAAGAAATTAGATCTGAGATGATTAAGCATCATTGAGGGTGTTTTCATATGTCTGAATCAAATAGACGGCAGAGCCGACAATGCTGACCTCTGCTCCAGAACCTGACAGTACTTGTTATAGCCTAGATCTGGCACTGATTGGGTGCCTTGAGAACTTACAGCTGTCATGTCACCTGGGACCCAGCTTTCCTTCAAGAAAAATCTATTTCAAATGGAATTCCAGCTTGTTCCGTCTGAACCGTCCACCAGCACTTGGAGGGCCTCAATTCCCACAAGTTGTTATGCATGCCTGCTTGTAGCTAAGACCGCGCTGAGCTGAACAAATCCTGCCATCATATTTCACCAGGGTGTAGAGAAGGGGGAGGAAGTAGTGTTACAGTTATCTGGATTCTCTTTACGGTTGAGCTGAAGGTAATCATTGTTACACATGGAACCCCGAGGCCCACTGGTACAGAAATGACACCCCAGGGAGACAGTGGTGAGAAAGGTCCAGACACTATATGCACTTACAGTCACAGACAGCGGGATACAGGCACCATACATGCACGCCATCTCACACATAGACACACTCGCACATGTGCACGGAGAAACATGGCATAGCATACAAATGGTCCTACGGGACTCAGTCTCATTGACCTCGAACAGTTTCTCTGAGATCAGCTGTCACTCACACAAACACCGATAGACACAGACACAGACGCTCAAGAAAGAACACATTCAACTCATTATGTTTACAAATACAAACACAAAGTATGCAGGGTAAAATAAGTCAATTAACATATTTTCCCTTTTCATTCCTCTAATACAAACACACACAC
The DNA here is from genome assembly GCA_009660295.1 of Lophius piscatorius. NCBI lineage: Eukaryota > Metazoa > Chordata > Actinopteri > Lophiiformes > Lophiidae > Lophius > Lophius piscatorius. The sequence goes on from VRLP01000492.1 coordinate 71,805, forward strand.
ATTGGACTCAATCTATACTCGGCTCCTAGCAGAGTAAAACTAACTATTAACTTTCAATCACAGCTTCATTTTAAAGCTGATCATGAAGGCAAAAAACGCTGTAAACTTAAGCCCTGATCGGTATGCACAAATTGGGACAGATCGGACCGCACAAAAAGACAAAGTGTGCCTTTCACCCTTCAAAACACGATGCTTCGTCATGTAAGCCGGCAGTGCAGACGTCATAAAGTGTAAAAACAAGAGGCGGGCAATCAGCTCAAGAATAGCCCCATCTGCTGGCCTATAGAGATTGTCAGAATGAGAAAATTATAATTTGATAATTTGATAAATATTTTAATTAATACAACACATTCCACAAACCTTATTGTAATTAGAGAATTTACATCAATGGATTGCTCTCCTCAGTTCTGCTGGTCATAATTTATTTCCACATGTTTTTTTTCTAGTTAGTTAGCAGATAAGGGAGCATATGTTTGTATATATTTGTATTTATTTGAATTTAAAGGTGGAGATCTCTTAAGCAGAGGTTCTGGCAAATAATTTTTTTTGTTATATCACTTTTCTGAGAAATTCCTCCAGCTGTCTACAACCGAAGGACACGCACCGCCAGAAAACAAGACAAATGTACCAAGTGCATTTTTATTGCGTTGGGTAAGGTTTGGTGATGGTAAAATTTGATACAGTCTTTGCGGATTGAAATATGTCCTAATCATGACTTAAATAAAATGAATGACTTAATGGTTGAACTTTCTAGAAGTTTGTTGCCTGCTCTGCAATTATATTTTTCAGTATAGTGTTGGTCTATATGTGGAGGTGTCAGTCCTTCACAGTGTGTCGGTAGATACACAGGAGGATTCCAATGTTGAGACAAGTCGGCTGGAGGTGATTAGAGCTGTAGGGGATGTGCTGAGAGAGATGTGAGAGACGCCACTTAACTGCTTCCATGAGGAATAAAATTGTTTGATTTCTCAATTGAACGTTATAGTTATAAAAAATGGAGGAGGGAAGATTCCAATCTAATTCCAATCAAATGCAATTGCAGTGCCGTGTTTTTCAGCAAGATGCCGGATAGAGATTGCATCTGTAATTATTTAGCCAAATTCCCTTTTTCATTGTTTGGGTGAGATGTTGGAGTAGATCAGATCCTGTAATCTGATAGAGTGAGCCAAATTCTCCTCCACTGATCTCCAAAACCAACGAGAAGCAAGATTTGTCTGAAACTGGAACAACACAAATGACTAGTGATACCACTGTACATTGGACACATGGGATCCCCTTTCCCCCTCTAGTTTTTAGTTAACTCTTTCAACCTAACTTTTTCTTTGCCCTTTTAAGAACTTGGAGGCAATTAATCTTTTTCTAGTAATCTCCAGGTGGTGATGAGGCAATCATTGAGCTAGAAAATTGACTCTTGGAAGGACATTGATTCTGAAAGTGTAAATCTTGGAGTAAAACGATACTGGGAGCTTTCCACCTTTGTAATCCGTGTTTAAAGTTTTTATATGTGTTTGTAATTGAAGGACAAAGCAATACTCTTAATTGTGTGATATTCTGATATACTGGAAAATGTGGTATGGAGGACAAAATCCTCGCTGAAGCACTGGATAGCAGTAATGCAGATTTACCCCAGCTGACTTTATACACCAAATTCTGGCTAAAGCTAAAGTTAATAAAAATAATAATAATAAACTACTGCTCTTACTGATACTCTGGAGAAGATGTAGGCTCAACTCTTCTCTGTTATTTCTGCCTCCAACGTGGACAAACTGACCTTACTGGGGTCATAAATAGAATTGAGACAAATTTTGACTCCAATAAGATGTGGCCAATCCACCTCCCACAAATTTCCTCCAAGAAAACACGTACAGCAGTGCCGTCCTTCTGACTACTGTTCTGAGACTATTACATGAACCGGTTCTCCAAGCAGTCTCTGAACGTAACAAACTGCAGCCGAACTACCTCCCAAACATTTCCTCCCACAGCCCACAGCACAGCGCTCTCCTCCTTCTGAATACAGCGTTAATGTGACACGTGAATAGTTGCCTTGAATTGAATAAGAGCACCTTCACAAAACAGTATATAAAAATAAGCTAGCTATGGCTCTACACAACTGAGATCGCTAGAGAGTGAAATTTTTTTTTTGATTTCCCTGATCTACATACTTGCATTTTTGGAAGACTTTTGGAATTAAAACCACATAAGATAGGACAATGTATTGTCAGCTTAAATTGTGTATCAAGCATTAATATTTTTTTTTTTTTTTTTTTGCGTGTTATTTATAATTTCGAATAATCTTGCAGCAAAACTCAAAGTGCTCAAAATAATCTCTTTGTCCCTCAGGTCACTGTTCCAAGAACTATGGTTCAGCAACTCTGGTTTGACCAGCCCCAAACCAGGTAATTGGACAGTAGATTTATTACAATTCTATTTTTCATGGCCAAACATCAACCTTCATCACACCACCACAGCTGCAGAATTGGACAAACACTATCAATGTTCAAACAAACGTTTCATCAAGGCATCATGGCTTCTGTAACCGATTTTAAAGTAAAAATGGACGGGTTTGCTTGAGTTCGCAAAAAACAAAAAACAAAAGTAATTTCCTTTTACCTCTAGGTGTCAGCACACCAGTAAAGCAGCAAAGTTTGATCTCCTAATATAAAGTGAAAACAAATGGTGGAGGTAATTTCACTTGATTACAATTAAAACAATTATGAAAATAAATATTCCCCTTTTTGTACTTGTATTTAAAACCTGTATTATACATAATGATTGTAAATCCACTTGTTAATTGACATTTGTATTAACACAGATTAATACATTATTGTTTTCAGCTATAGCTACAGGGTCCCTGTTTCATTGAAAGAACAACACAGATTGGAATGTCACCGTTATTTTCCCCACATTGGGTCTCAGCTCCATTACATGACCAAGTCTTCAGTGGATCATCTTAAAATTTTACACCAAAATAGATCTTGTTGCAAGGAAGAATTGGATTGATTCTGGGAAAAGTTCGATTGTATATTTCCAGCACTAGGGATAACTTTATCTCCACAAGCTTTGGGCCATAATTTCTTGTTGGTCCAATTTAGTCCAAATTTGATGCATGTGTATAAAATAAATAAAATCTATCTTGTATACATACATATACTCACTACAGAGTTCAAAGATCATACATATAATCACCAGAGGAAGGTTTTTACATAAAACTGAGTTATTATGACATATATATCTGTTAGTTCGATTAAGTTCTTAGTTGATGCATATGAGCTTTTTTCCTGAGAAGCACTGTTCTCTGTACAGAACTCTCAAACTGTTTCATGGATCCTTTTTAAATTTTATGCTAACATAGTGTACACCTTGTGCAAGTAAGAACTGGATTGTTTTTAGTCGAGATCGATCGCATATTCATGATACTAGCGAGAGCTTTATTGCCAATAATTTTCGTCCATAATTTCTCAACTATTGGTCCAATTCAGTTGAAATTTGGTGCATATGAATCTCCTCAAGGAAACCTATCTTGGATGTATCATATTTTACTCACTAGGGGGAGGATTTTTTATTTTCTTTCTTAGAAAAAACAATGTTTTCCAAACAAACCTCAAAAACTATTTATTTGATCATTTTCAAACTTTAAAGCCCCATAGAACTGAAAATACTGTGGAAATAAAATCTAAATTTGAGGGGTTCTAACAGGAGGATTCCTTTTGGAATGAAAGGGAGTCTGAAATTTGGAACGAAATTTCGGACTTTCCAGTTTTTCATACACCTTTGCTGTTGGGGATGAAAGCAAAAGTGTAGTTCCCTTAAGGGAAGTTCACACTCTAGGGAGAAATCATTTACCCCATTAACCCTCCCAGTGGCAATCAGCTGCACCCACTGACCTGCTAGACATGAATTCTGCAGCAGAACATCTACATATGTCTAAATATATTAATAAACACATTCCATACATATATTGGATAGCTGCATCTTGCATAAGTCCAACAAAATTACAAGTCAGCAGTATTTCCCAAAGCTAAAATGTATTGGTTCTTTATTATATTACAAGTACTAAAGAACCAGAAATGGTCTCCAGGCATCTGCTGGCATCTCAGTATCTCTCTGATATTAAAAGTTCACTTGGTGTGGACATTGAGAACACACTGTTCCTGCAAAGTTATACTACCATCTTTATATTGCCATAGCCGAGTACTAGAAGCTATGTTTATGTCTTTTGAGAAAATGTCATCATAACCTTACTACTATAGGGGCTGAACAGAATATTTGTTCCCCTATTCTGAAAACTTCAAAGTGACCGGCAGAGCCGTCTTTGCTATCTAGGCCATGGCACTTGGGCAACACTTCTACAAGTCTTGTTGGACACCCTGGTGGGGACATCACAGCCACATAAAGAACAAGGAGGACTGAGAAATGAAGAACACAGTGATACTTTCCATTGATATTTAGTAGAAGTCCAATTATAATAATAAATGTTCTACCTGAGCTGTCAGTTGTTCTTATTTTTCTACTATTTAAAAATACAATAAAAATGTACAGCCAAACTCTAATACTCTGTAGCGTCCCCTGGACACAATTCAGGAAAAATGCTTTTTATTTGGCCAGTTCATTATTTCTGATTATGGACAAACAGAAAGAAATGAATGAATGAAATGACATAAAATGTTTCAAGCTGATTTACCAAGATCGTGGTGACTATGTAGGTTCTGTTCTGCAGGCCGTACGTCTCATTGCTGCCTCTCACGAGGCTACCGGTGGTCACATATTTCTCATCTTCATTCCAGTAGCCGACCTAAAAGATAAATAGCAAGTCAGTGAATCAGAGCATGTATTTATTACTTACAGAGAAATTGAAAGTGAAGTGAAAGTTAAATGAATCAATTAAAGGATATTTTATACACTTTTTCCCCTTCCCTCACAGGATACTTGTAGAGTTAGTCTACAACACCAGTCATTCTCAGCTTTTTTGGTACACTTTTAGGACTTTTTCCCCACCAATCATATCAATTCATACTTGTACTGAGGATTACAAGATTAAGTACAATGAAGTATAGAGATTTAAGTTTATTCTGAATATTTTTTAGGTTTCTCAACTGATGGCCACAGATGACATTTAGCTTTGTTGCAAAAAACAATTGGACCATAACATAATTTTCCCAAAGTCAGAATCTGATAACTGTATCAGAAAGAAATTATATCGAACATTAATTAATCTCAAAACGTCCATTGTGATTCAATGTTAACCCAAAAAATCCCTGCTAACAAGAAAGTGAAGCAGAAACACAATATATGCTTTTTTCCTTTTTGAAGCTTTACAAAAGAATTAAAGTTACTTTGCTGTTGCATTATAGAATCCATTCAGACTGGATATGCTTGTTTTCCGATTTCCATTGATTACACAAGCATCAACAATTGGCAGATTTGGTTAAGACTGGCTCGCTGTTTAAATGTACAAGTGATTGAAAACCTTGAGTTTGGTATCATGGCCATTCAATCTTATTATTTCTTAAACCAAAAGTGAGAATGTCGGAGGGTGGAGCTGGGCACAATTTCCAGATTGGGGCCCATTGTCACCTTATTTAACCCACATATTTCCCATCTGCTGTAATCTGTATATACCTTTACACATATTCTCATTTTACCAATGTATTACCCAATTCTTCGTGTCCTAATATTTCCCTAAAGTTCCTGCATTGGTTCCTTAATTTTTCAGATATTCACTCTTCAGAGTAGAGATGAAATAACTCTGGTAATCTTTAAAAATATAAGTCTCATTAATTATACATGTTATGTAGAGCAAAGGGAAAATATTGATGTTTCCCAAATCCTATTAATACTATTGACATTTTTAGAAATTAAAATTACCGATTCCTCTACAGGAAGGCACCACCCAGTAATTTTGTTTGAATAATGAGGAATGAAACCTTAGACATTTCTTGGATTTATTGAAAAAACTAAATAGGGTGTTCGAGCAAGTATGCATATCTTAAATTGGTGCTTCAGGCTACAGACTTACCTTCTTGGGTCCAGAGGGAGCTAGTTCCATGATGCTAACCGTGTAATTGGTTCTGCGGCCCTTCTCATTGAACTGAATGTGACCCGTCAATCCATCTATACGCACCTGTGATGAAGACAACAATTGTAAAAGTAACTCTGGGGTAAATAATGACTGCAGAGAATCCTGTTACTCATACAGTTTGGTTTACTTCATGTCTTTGGCGGCGACAGGCGCCTGCATGTCACGCTTGCACACAATACATGTTCAGCATGATTTGAATGTGTTTGTAAAGTGCTCATCAGTGAAAGTCCACAGAGCTCGGGCCTCCCTATGGAGGTGAATGACAGATGGGGTGCATGTATTTGCACAATGCATGTGTTTGTCTTGGCTGTGTGATGGAGTTAATTGAGTGAACAAGACTTCAATCTCGTCCATCCGCAGGCAGATGGCTAGATTGACTCCGACATGGGCTCTGCATGACCATTCTGCGGACAAAGGCTCAGGCTGCGTACACACACACGTATATATATATACATATATGTATATATGTATATATATATATATACACACTCTTGAATGCAGTTACATGTAAGGCCTCACAAATACAGGGGAATTTCCATACCTCAAACTGAAACTGCTTTTCAGGTTGAATAAATTACATATATGACATTTATTCATATTACTTATTTGTCTGCAATATTTATCTCAATGTCATTTAAAATATTTTCAAAATCCTTGTTCCTCGATAGATATAGCTTTAAATCCTTGAAGAAATCTTACAGCCAGTCCACCATTTCTATTCCCATTGTCAAATATTACATCTCAAAGCTCAATTGCTGATGTCATATTCCATGATGATCAGGGCTGAGTGTTGGTGCCTGAAGGTTTTGTTTACTAGCTGCAATGTCACATTTGATACTACAGAGCTCTCCTACCACTTAATGTGAAGTTTACACGACAGAATGAGACCTAATCTGTTCAGCCAGCCTCAACTCAGGAAATGTTAGCCAATGTGCCACTCAAGAATTTGTGCCAGTGCACGCGCAGGTCTACGGTTGTATACGTGTGCGTGCACGCGTTCATGCGTCCCAGTTGATGCTGCACACAGACCTGCTGCAGGGCTCTCTGGATGTCTATGCCCTGCCCCCAAGGAGCTGGTGGGTTTGCCAGACATTCTCCAGCGTTGCCCCTGCGAGAGATATCTATCCTTTGTCTCCTTAAATTCTGGAAGGCTGTGGACATGACCTTCACTCCGTCGTACGTTAAAGCGCCTGTGTACTGTGGAGAGAGAAGAAGGAAACTCCATGATAAAAGTTGTAAAAGTTTTGGCTGAGGAGAGCAATAAGGTAATGACATGAAATTCAAAAGTCAAGGAATTGACCAGCTCTGCTTTCAAAGAGACAACCTCTGGTCGATGAACAGAGACAACACACTGCAACAATCGTCTCAACTGATGCTCTTGTAATTACCATGTCTAGCACCCATGTGGTTTGGGTTACTAATAGCAGCACTTAGATGGTCTTCAAATTTAGTGTTATCAGGTGCATTGTCGATGCTTTGTCACATTGAGGCAGTTGAAAAAGACAGACGAAAACCTGGTCAAAAGTTTTTTTTTCTTCTTCCTGCATTTAAAGACCACTTTATTCAGGTAGTATAATGTGTCTGCAAAGGTGGGTTCACATTGCAAGAGCACAATACTTGTTAGCATTAGTGATGCCGAAAGCAACGACCATCTTTCCTGCTCCTGGATAATCTCTGCAGGTAATGTTAATATTATTTTTTCTCATTATACATTTTTTTCACATACCTGCATTCCATTAGATATATACGTTTAAACATGACTAGTCCAATCTGCAGCGAGGATCTCATACCTGTCCCTCAATGACATGAGGGGCCTTTGACCCTTCAATGTCCTGCTCAACTGTTTGGTTGAGCACAATTTGAGGCACCGTTTGTCATTGAAAAAATGTGTGCAACTTGACTGAACTTATTTGTAATAGGACCCAGTGGCAGCATCTACATACTTAAAGGTAGGGGGTCAAGGATGTAGCCATGGGAGGCACCACAGGTAAAAGGGGCCACAGAGGAGGAGGCTTCACCCCGGCTAGAACTATATATAATAGTTCACTGCCTTTTTTTTTTAGCAAAATGGAGTTGGACACACCCTCACTAGAAAGACATCACATGCTTTAGATCATGCTGATTTTTAGATTTCTTTAAATACAAGATTTGCCTTCTAAACAGAGGATCTTGTTTGGATTTTAAATCAATCCTAAATGTCAGACGGCTGGATAATTGTTTTGGCTTAAAATTAAATCTTGTAACAGCAGAAAAACATCAGATAGGAATAATCAATGTCAGATGAGATCATGATTTATGTTTGCTCTATTGTAATTGATGGCGTTTTTACATTTTTGTTCCGCTGACAGTCAACAACAAACTGATATTTTTTGGTAAACAAAACATAAGAAAGAAAATCCTGAATCGTGCTTTATTCTGTGTTTTATTTAAAAGCAGGGGAGAGGGAAATAAAAGAAGGAAAGGACTAAAGAAACTCCTAAAGAAAAGGAGTAAAGCGCGAGTCATACCTTGAGTCCATTCTTTGGCATTTTGGAGTCTTTGTTGTCAAACTCCAGCCACTGCTGGACGACACGACTGATGCTGGGGTCCGAGTTGTTGACGAGCTGGAAGCCGGTGATGTTTGCCCCGCCTTTTCTAAGGTCAGTCAGATCGATGTCCAGGAAACCCTGACACAGGAATCGGACATTATAGGGTTCAACTGAGACGAAACTACCGAAAATATTTAAATAAGTAGGAATTTATACATGTGTGAGATCATACACACAATTTAAATGATTGACTTTTAAGAATAATTGCCACAAAAAGAAAAGAAAATAAACACAGTGACATTCCATTAAAGAAGATTCAGATCTTGTATTTATTTTTTTACCTCCATATTGTAAAATGTTCCGATTTTGACAGGTCATAGAACAAATCACAGTTGAAAATATCCTTGATAAAGACAGTGATTCACATGTTGGCATGATTCTGAAAGATTCAAGCTATCTGTGACATGCGGTCCCGTTGTGTAGTCCAATCTGATTGAGTGACAGATCTAGGATTAATGGTCCATTTGTCTCCTTAAAGTCCTTTCATGTCTTGCTCAGCTGTTTGGTTGAGCTCATTTTGTGTCACGATTTTTTCTTGAAAAATGTAACTGAACCTGTTTATAATATGACCCAATGGCATCATGTATATGCTAAAGAATAAGGGGCTAAGACTGGAGCCCTGGGGGACACCACAGATCAAAGGGGTCACTGAGAAGGAGGTGTTAACCATTGCAATTAAGAAAGTCCTACATAATCTAGACACAAATGGGTCACATACTAGTTCACTTCGAGTGCCTGGCCTGAGCCCGGATAGAAGTAGAGGGTTGTGTCAGGAAGGGCATCTGACGTAGAACCTATGCCTCATCAATATGCAGAGCACGACCAAATAAGTCTAACAAGGGCCAAATAGTTTTCTAAAAACATGATTTAACAAACGGTTTTGCTAATTTAATTAAAATTGACTATTTCCCACGAAATACAACATTTCACAATGAAATAATTTAAGCCAGTCTGTTTAGTTTTTTTAACTGTTTAAAGACATGCTTGACATTGTAATTTTTTGATGAATTTAGAGTTTCTAAGATATTATATTAATAAATGCCCAATGAAATACAATAGGCAAAAAAAAAAAAATGTTTCCATAGCTTTTTTTTTTTCCTTTGTGGGGACATTAAAGGGTTAAACTAATCAACATCTACAAAAGACTAATTATTTCCGCATAGATCTTTTTCATTTGAAGAAATTTCAGAGACCTAAGAAAATCTGAACAAAAATAGAAAAATAGAAAAAGCAGAAAAAAAAGGCTCTGTGTGAGTAAAAGGGTTAATATACAATGAAAAAGACAAATGGCTTTGTTTTCACTTTGGGACTTTTTCTCATTCACACATCATCTCCATTTTTCCTGAGGGGCACAAACGGCGAGAGAGAAAATAGAAAAATAAAAACCATCTTGTGGTGTAAGTCGTCCGGAGCTTATCTGTGATGGAGTGAGTCCTCACACGGCTACTGTTAACAACGGCAGGATCAAAAGCTTTTAGGTGAGGGTGAACAAGGGATGCCTCAGGCAGAGGGGAATGGAAGAAGCAATTTACTGTAATGGTGTCTCCTACTTGTATTTTTTCCCCGATGGTGGAGACGACTGTCACAAAAAAGACGGGAGTCAGATTCAGTCTCTCGGCTGGCAGCCATTCGACGTGGCGAGAAGGGAGTGTGAGGGACTGGAGATGGTGCAAGAGAGGATCGAGGTTGGATTTGTCCCTGAGTTCTCACAGATTTAAAAGGAAACTTTGGACTGATGAAAAGAAAATGTGTCCCTCTGGAATCTTTCCAGCTCGCCAGGCATCTACCTCACAACAAGTCCACCTTTTTTTCTTTGTTTTGATCTAATATTTATTTCATGTCATTAGAAGCACTGCTTCTCTCTTAGTCACACATCTCAAACTCTCACTTGTTTACTCCCTGGGAACATCCCATCAAATACAGTCAAAACAGATTAAGTCACTGGCTTTTAACTAGCAAAAAGTTCAACCCCCCAGCATTTGAGACTGGTTTGCGGGGTACAAAATAAGAAAAACAGCTCAAGCATCTGGATTCCTCTCACCACTGCCTCCCTAATGTACCTGTGTGTTTTTCCAGGTGTCCATATTTCTCAGCTGAACAGACGGACTTATGTTTTTTCCTGCTCCATGAATGAGCTAATGCGGTGCAGCGAGCTGACAAGGTTACTATAGAAACTAGCATTTGCGATCGCTGGACATTGATTGTGCTATTTCCACACCAGATGTAATAATTCAATCAAACTCTTTCGACGTTCTTTTTATCCCACTGTGATCCGTTTGTTTTTTGGTGGAAGAAGAATTACACACTCAGCAGCAGACAGACACACAAGGAAGTAAATCAGGAACCTTCCTGAAAGGGTGCAAGGATACAGATTTATTTTTATTTGAAACCTTTTAATAGACCCATTATAAATCGTTAAGGCGACTTTGCGTATCAGCTGTTAATAACGACCAAGCCTTATCATTTAGAATTAAATCTGCCAAATGGGCCAGACAAGAGAGATTGCACCAATCTAAAAATCCAGCCGTTAGAAATTGTTCGAGCCAGCAGCTGCATATTAATGCTTTTATTACTACAGCAAGAGCTTATGTCAATTTTCTCTTCATTTGGATGTGTTTAGTGAGTCTGAGGAGTGCTGTAGGGGGCTACATACCATTTGCACTAAGAAAGCAGGAACAGACAATGACCGGTAATAGAAATATGCTTGCAGACATTGGCTGTTTGACCTTTGTCTGTCACTGCGAATCTGCATAGATTCCCTTTTCTGACTGTCAAAGACTTCCCATTTGTTCTTTACTGTTTTGCTGCAACTGTGCTGCTGTTCCGTCTTTAGGTGACTATATACATGATTTAGCTGGAAATTAATATTAGAGGACATAACATGAAAAAGATAAGTTGGCCAGCACATATGATTCAACTTTGCAATGTAAATTCAATGAGGCATGGGAATTTATAGATAGGTAGGCACATTTTTCTTAGAAATCTGAAAGGATATGATGCGCTGTGATGTCATTCCTTACCAGGTTAGCCAGGATGTAATGGTAGCTCTTTGCATTCTTGCCTTGTTCAACAATCTGAAAGACAAAGTCAGAGGAGAGAAAGAGAATGAAATACTAGTGATTCATAAGCCAACCTCTTGTTTGTCCCTACGTGCGCAATTTGAGGGTTATTATAGTTTTTCATTATTGAAGAGGACGGTACCGGATCAGGTCAGACAAAAGCACCCGAACATTAAATACTACAAATTGTTAACGGCTTTAAAAGATTATCCTGTCCTGAATTCAACCTTCCCCATACATGGAGTTACATCCATTTATCACCATTAAAATACAAGAGGGATAAGTTTGTGAATAATTTGAAATGATCCTCTTTTTAACAGAAAAATTACTGTATTAGGTATATTTATGATCAGATGTTCGTTTGAAGCTCTGCCATTAATAGTAAGAGAGTGGGAAGAAGATTTCGTTTCCCACTGTTGTGGAGAAAAATGAGTGCCATCAGTATTAAATCCTGGCACAGATTACATGTAATCCCAAATCGTACCATATCAACGGATCAGATGTAACTTTAGCTCGGTTATGATATCAACTGATTAGATGTAATGCCAGCAGTGATATTATAGCCAAAGACTATATGTAACCCTAGTTCTGTTGTTATAATACCATAGGTAATATCAGTATAATAACATGTAATAAGCTCTGTATTTATATCAGCAGGTTACATGTAACCCCAGCTCTGCTACTACATCCATAGATCAGATGTAACACCAGTGGATGGATGAATGAAGAAACGACTGCACTGTATCACAAATACATGTTTGTGCATTTGTGTGCGTGTGAATGCGTGTGACATCAGAGCACACTACCCACATAAAAGAGGGAAGAGTGGGCACAGCTTCATTCAAAGATATGCAATTAATGAATAGCACAAAGGATAAGAGGCTCATCACACTATCTGTTCAGGCGTTATACATGACCTCACACATTCAGAGCTCATCTTACTCGGAGCGTTTTCCTCCCTTGTGTACTCATATTCCCGTGTGTTATGTGTGAGTGTGTATAATGGTGCTCCAGGTCATGACAGAAGGTGGCATTTGTTATTAATGGTGACCCAAGCACAACGTAGGCCCTCTGGTTAAGCCCCAGGCCAGGAAAAGCAGTTGGAAGGAGGAGACACTCTCTGCAGCACAGACACCAATACACCCGACACTCATGAATGTCACTTGGAAATGTTTTGGATGCAAGTGGAATTTTAATTGAGCGTGCAAATTTGTGAGCCTCTCAGCCCTGAGGGAACAGGTCACTTAATGTCTCTCGCCCAGGAACATTAGTGAGAAGCCCCTCACTCAGAACAAATGTTCTCTGAGGAAGCTATGCCAACATTCACCTTATATCAAAGCTCACCCTTAGGATACTGTCAGTGACATTATCATATGAGAATCTGTGCACTGGATCAGATGATTGAGATGAACATGGGATTGAGTTTAAAGGGAAAAAGAGGTGTGCGCAAATTTGCGTGGGTGCGTGTGCCATTGTTTGGGTGTGCAGGCCGAGCGGTGTGGAGGCAGGGTGATTGATGGTGGCCATCTGAATGGAGAACTTCTCAGACACAGCTGTGATAAAATGGTGCCAACTGATGCAATAACCTTAACTGGAGACACCGGGCCATCAATAATATTCACACAGAGGAGCCATGACTCACAGAAACACACACAGACAATGCTTGGGTGTGTGTGTGAGTGTGTCTGTGTGTCTTGTGTGTGTGTGCGTGTATGTGTGTCTGTGTCTTCATAACAAACAAAAGGGTGAAAAAAAATCAGACAGAAATCTCATACAAGCTGAGTCAATAAGCCAAACTACACACATGTAACACAAACTAGGTCTGGGATTACTTTTGCCTGTATTGTTAAAATGGCTCCATGTTGGAATGTAAAGTTTTTTTGTAATTTTTCACTAAGCTCTCTAGGCTCAAAGCCATGTTCATGATAGGCATTCGGACGTGTTCTAGCAAGAAAAAAACTCCATTTTCCAAACAATGACTCGGCTCCATTATGTGTCCAAGACAGCCATACCACGAGCCAGCGTTCACAGTATCAATTTTAATTCCTGCTGTTGACATAAAAAGTCCATTTCAGAGAGATATGCGGGCTTTCATTTCGGCCATCAATTTGCAGAATGACAATTCTCAGTGGAAACAAAATCATTTTTTATGTTTTCACTTGAAATAGCCTGAGTGAGAACCATAGAACTGTCTTTTAAGGCCAGCTGGTGGCTGAATGCATTATTTTGATTGAAAGTCTGAGGCTGCAGCAACCTTATGCCCAATCTTATGCAAAAAAGTCATAATCATGATCGTCATCATCATCATAATGTAGAAGAGCTAAAAAAGAACTACAGAAACAAATTTGTTTGCCTGTTACATTGTTGAACTTAGAAGTTTTATATATGATTTAAAAAAAACCCTATTTGGTAGCATATTTTTTTATTTATGTTACTGCTTCAGTGTCTTCATTCCCTTTTTTTCTTATTTGTATGGCTGTTATTTTGGCTTTCTCTCATCTTGTCTTCTTAAATATTTTTACATTTGTTTGGCCATATGATAAATTTTCTCTTGACATGCTGCAATCTATGCTTCCTAGTTTAGCCTTGGCAGTCAAAACACTTAGGAAACAGTTCTTTCTAAAAGTGCTTTACAAATACAGTTTATCAATCATTAAATACATTTTTGTACGTTCAAGAACAGTATTTGGCCAGATTAGATCGAATGCTGTATACAGGTTATGATTGTGGGGATTCTCATTCATTCAGTTCATGGTAATTCAAAAACGTTCAGTAGAAGGAAAGTTAAGTATCTAAGCAAGTACTTTTTTATGCTTGAAGATGGTTCACCTTTCTTCAAAGAGGCTTCATCAGTTCTAACTGACTGATTTGGCCGGGTCGGTCCTGTCTTGGATGATACGTGAACCATTTTCAAACCTTAAAGGAGCAGTGTGTGTAATTTAGTGGCAAGTAGCAGTGAAGTTCCAGAGTGCAACTTATGTTCCACATCAGCACCCCCGTCCTATTCAGAGAATCTACGGTGGTCTTCAAGTGTCACCTACAACCACCCCACGTAGCCTGTTTTGAACCAATGGATGATCATACTTGATATTTATCACATTAAACAATGAAGCGTAAAAACATGAAGATCTGACTCTTGAACAACGAACCAACCTCCTCCCCCAAACCTTTCTAAACCCACCATTGCGGCAAACCAGGCACTTAACATTGTTCTACCGTCCATCACCTGCCAAGTTAAATCCCCCGAGTCCTCTGCATGGACCTTTCAAGTTTACCTCTGAACCGTTTCAGGTCTTCATGTTTCCTTCAGACAACAAGTTCATGCTCTGTTTGATTTTTCTTGTGCCAAGTAGTGATCTGCCATATGCCACTCATCCCCCATCAGTTACCCAGCAACAACATATTCATCAACATCTTCCTCAGGTAAAACATTTCTTTAACGTTTCGCTGTCTCTTCAACCTAAATAAACCTCTCTCTAGCGCCAGTGGTAGGTTTATAATTTAAAAATCACAAGAAGAGAACCCAGCCATCTGGAGATTTAAAAAAATAATAAAAAAATGTAAACACTCAGATGAATATACAATAATAAACAAAACCAAGGCTTTGAAAAGCTACCTGTACATTTTCCACACTGCAGCTTTAAAAGGTGTCCACTTTCTTTTTCTTCAAAATGTGTGCTGTATTTCAGATAATATGTCTCACTTTCTAATGTTATGCAGAATTATTAAAGCATTCAGGCCTGCCCATAAAACTGGGCTTTTCAAAAAAAACATAAAACAAACCAACATATAACCAATAATCCCAAAAACTACAGTAATAAGCTGAAAAAACACCATGGCTTGAAAGTAACACTTGATTACATTTAGAAAAATTAATGTACTTACAACTATTGCAACAGATATAGAAACTTGACCTGCTGTGTATACTTGCTTGTGGGTAGTGTTTGTCTTTTTAATGGCTTTGCAATCCTGTTTGGGTGAAGCATTCATTAAACAGGCCAATGTGACGCCACCATGCTTTTACTTTCAACTTTTCAGCTGCGAGTAGGGGATGAGCCCATCAGAGCAGAACTGCCGACTCTAAATGCCAATGCTGCGTTATTAATCTCTCCTGTCCTTGATGCTCCAGGAGACTAAACACCCCAGCAGACCACCTACCAGCCCCTATTTTCCATTTAAAACCCCGCCTTTCTCTTTATGTCTCTCTCCTCTTCCTCACATACACAACAGTGCTGGGAAGAGTGTGTTGTAAAATGTGTGGCTAATGCACACAGTTTGGTTTTATTAAATAAAAAGGTAGCCGTCCTATAATTAAATATCACATGAAGAACGTATAAGCTTACAAGAGAGGAAACAGGTCTTTACCTTTTTGAGGATGCCAGTGAGTCTCTCAGTCTCACAGTCAATGATGATCTGGCCCTCCTTCCTCTTGTCCAAATCCTGGAACACTTTCAAGAAAGACGCCTCGGTCATGGTCTCCACGTTGACTGAGGTCACTAGCCAGTTCCTTTCTGCTGCTGTGTCCAGAACCTTCTGCAGCACCGACAGCCCTAAAAAGAAGAAGAGGAGCGAGGTAAAACTCCCAGCTTTCTAGGAATTCCAGGATACCTAGCTCAGTAGCTTAATGTAATATATAATAAATAATCATAATAATAATAATAATAATATAAATAACTAATTTATGATTCATATATTTGTAAATTAAATAAATGTATTTAAGCTATATATAAATACATATATATGAATTTATACCAAATATAAATAAATTAGATAATAAATTTTTTTTTAAATTTAATTGATTTAAAATAAACGTATTATCCATTTTAAAAATCTAAATATCCCCCAAAATTACATTCAAAAATTGTTAATTTTTTAATTTCGGCTTTGTTTTATATTGTGTACCTGCCCTACTTGTAAGCTGCTGCAGCAGCAATGATTTCCCCTTTGGGATTAATAATGTGCTATCTTATCTTATCTTACATTATCTGAAGCCAAGCATGAATGAAGTGATGACTGTCTGGTGGACTGTCTGATATTGATATGTACATGTCCTTATCTTATGGGGCAGCATGATAAATATAATATGTAATAATCTCATACTGCATGATCTCAGGTTATGATATATTAAACTCAAGAGCTTAACTAAAGCTGTTTTTCATAAGCTTGTCTGTCAGAATTCCACCTTTAGCTTCAGTGATGAAGCAAAATGAGTAGGTCACTCCATTAAGCATGCTGACACCCACAGGTGTGCTTTTCCATCTCGTACAGTGCCAGGCTAAATAATCACCGCTTTCACACGAATCATCATTCCATGCATCATCACGGATGACACGCTCACAGCCAGCCAGCTCTACATCCTCCCTGCAACAATTACACTGCCACCGATATGTTGCTGGGACTCTCCGGCATCCCGGAAAACCAGGTTGAGCAGCCAATGAGCTGAAGGCTCTCGCTAAGACAGGAAATAAAGGCGATTAGAGAACCCATTGATCTTGAGCTCTGATTTACAGTCTGACTCACTGTTCCACTCTCTTGCTGCTGGCAGCAGAGAAATCAGATTCCTCCCCAAGCTGGCAGCCACAGTTGTTCCACAAAATAAAGTCGTTTCACTTTCAGCAGACTTGTAGGCATCACCCAAATGATTTACAGCAATTACAAAACGTAGAAATGGAAACTTATACACCAAGCTGTATTTGCTTTTCTTCCCTTAAGTTGGTTAAAACCTTTTAAGCTATCTTGGGTCCGTATTTTTATTTGTTATATTTATTGAATACAGAGAAAATGTAAAAACAGATACCGCAACAACATCATGATGGTTCCAGTCAAAACAAGGATGATAAAATATCTAAAGACTAAGTAAAACACGAGGCAAAGAGGTTAAGTTGTTTCCCTCAGCTTAGAGCTAATGCTCCTAAATTGTGGTAGAAATGGCTTTTCATAGACAGGAATGGGAATTTCTCCCATTTATTATGTTTATATGTGGATAGATTCTTAATTTGGTTGCGGTTAATGATATTTATGGTTCATGGGTTATACATATTTTTTCCATATTTCCATTTAATTTATTGAATGCAGCTACTTTATTTATTATTAGGATTATTTATTTTGTGTATTTAAGGCTATTTCTGCATTAAATGCTTCACATCTCCTGGGCAGGTGGTGGTGGGATCTGGGGAACTTCTCAAGGACAGTTGGTATATTTATTAGTATAAATTGTTGAACGGGAATGCCATGTCTCTAGTTTTCTTTTGTTACTATTGCTAAAAATGATGATCACGTCACTGTTCACTTCATTTCCTTCTCTTTTCTGTGTGTGGATGTGACTCCTGACTCCTAGCGTGTCTCCTCCCTGATTGTTGAATGTTCTGACCTGTCCTTGGTTCTCACCTGTTGTCTTTGAACATCTAAGTCTGTGTCTCTCTTTGTTAGTTTGTAACATATTTTCCCCTGTGGTTCTTTGATTTGAAGTTCTTCATGTGAACCCCGGTCACTCAGGCCAGTTTGCAAAAAGGGCGAAGGGAGCATGCATGGTCCCTTCGTCTTGTTTTTTTTTGGCTTTTGGAACACAGTTAGGTCTCTAGTTTTGTTGTTGGACGATTTGACTTTTTGTTTCATTTTTGTTTTCATTAAATCACCTTCACTTGCATCGCCGCCTCCTCGTGTTTTTAGATCCTATTTTTAAACTCTACCAGACCATATGATGAACTGAAGAGTCCAGCTCTATTCAAAAATTAAAAACTTGATCACACAAAATACTAGAACTCCACGACACATCAGTCCATCTTTGCCTGAATAAGGGTTTCGCTCCATTAAATGCATATCTATTACAGAACAATAGCAATTACAAAACATGAAGCTTATCTAGAGAGCATTAAAACAGAAAGCGCAGGCATGAAGAATATTATGTTTAGAGATTAGACAGATTCTGGTTAGCACCCTCAACCCTCCAACACACTTGTATCTTTTACACAGGAGAGTGACACCCTCTGAAAGATTGCTAATAATACCAATGCAAAACCTGTGTTCTCCTACTAATTCATGTTTTTGACACAAGTCATTATAACATAAAAATGATGGCTTGTGTTTAACCTGTCCAGTGCATGTTAATGAATTGTACACCCAAGAAATGGTGAAGGTTGGCTGTAACGGCTCATGGGGACATTGAATCTCTTTCATAGCATTTCTTCCCATTCCTTGTTGCTCATGAGTGAATAACTGTTATCCTTGGTGATGAAGGATTTAATAGTAGCTGTGAATCTGATGAAAGCATGCAACGGCAGGAGGCAGTTCCTCGTGCTTGTGATACAATCAGTGGCTCCTGTCTGTGCGTTTCAGCACCACGGACAGCACCACACATAAGGTCTGAGGCAGCAGTTTGAAGAGGAGCCTCTTTCCCGCTGAAGTGTTCACTTGTTTTTATTTTTTTATTTTTTTTATTTTCCTTCTTTCATCATGTCATTATGAGTTTATTAATTTAATATGATTCTACAATATGTAAATTATGTTCCAGCACTGGAGCATAAAGCTGACTGACAAACATCAGCAACTAAAACGAGTGTTAGAATCTCATCAGCCCTTGGTGGTGAGAATTTTCTGTTCTGAAGTATTTTAAAGAGAGACATGGATTGGTTTCATTCAATGCTATCAGTGTTTCATGTCCTGACATTTCATAAACTGCCAAATTTCCTCCCCCTTTCTGTCTCAACATATTCTCTTGCATCTCACCAGCCTGCCGCGGAGGCTCGAAAAGGACAAGCCAAAGGAAAAACAGTCCTACAGAGTCACCATGGAAGAGAATAACATCCTAATGTCATCTGGCAGAAATGTTGTCTTCTGGAAGGAGGAAATGCATGGGCAGAAAAAAAAAAGATATTTTAGGATCTACATGTTTGTACAACTCTAATATAAATGCAGTAGACTAGAGAAGATTCCAATCTAGAAGGGCTTTAAAAGTGCCCTAAAAAAATAACAAAAATAAATTAAACGAGCCCGGGTTCGGTCCAGCAAACCTATATTGTCCGGTGGACGACCTGAAGGCAGGGCCAGAGTGACCACTCTGGGGGTCGAGGAGGAGGGCGCCTTTGAAGGCGAACCCGATCACGAGGAGCCCGAGGAGGAGGTCACCCGTGAAGGCGAACCCTATCACGAGTAGCCCTAGGAGGAGGTCGCCCGTGAAGGCGAACCCGATCACGGGGAGGAGGTCGCCCGTGGTGGCGAATCCGATCACGAGGAGGAGGTCACCTGTGGAGGTGGACCCGGTCACGAGGTGGATGTCGCCCGTAATGGCGAACCCGATTACGAGGAGGAGGTCACCGGTGGAGGCGGACCCGGTCAGGAGGAGGAGGTCGCCCGTTGAAGCGGACCCGGTCACGAAGAGGAGGTCGTCCTTGGAGCCGGACCTGGTCACAAGGCAGCCGGTAGTGAAGGAGGAAAGAGCCCTCAGGAGGCCGAGCCGGAGGCCAGTGGTCAAGGTGGCAAAGGAGAGACCTCTCCGGAGGCCTGCGGCGAGGTACATCTAGGGGCCGGCGACGAGGACGAAACCTCTCTGGGCTCTCTGGCTGACAGTGGGTGGAGACCAACCAGAAACGAGAGGGAGTGAAGGGCTCTGAGTCAGGGTCTGGGGAACTGGATACTAGAGAGTCAGGGTCTGGGGAACCGGAGACCAGAGAGTCGGGACCTGGGGAACCGGGGAGCACAGAGCTAGAGTTGGGGTCAGCATCTGGGACTGGAGCACCGGAGCGCAAAGTCAGCGAGGAAGTCGGTGAAGGAGTCGGGAGAGAAGTCGTGGGAGGAGGCACTGGAGAAGTCATGGGAGGAGTCACTGAAGAAGTCTCGGGAGGAGTCACTAGGAGAAAAGTCGTGGGGGGAGTCACTGGGAGAAAAGTCGTGGGAGGAGTCACTGGGAGAGAAGTCGTGGGAGGGGTCACTGGAAGAGAAGTCGGGAGAGGAGTCACGGGAGGAGTCGGGAGAGGGAGGAGACAGGACAGGAGTCACGGATGGAGTCGGGAGAGGAGCAACGGGAGGAGACGGGAGGGAGACTGGGTAGCGGAGTCTTGGGAGGACTCACGGGGAGGCTGGGTAGCGGAGTCTTGGGAGGACTCTTGTGGAGACTGGGTAGCGGAGTCTTGGGAACGCTAGGAACGGGTGTCTTGGGAGCACTAGGAACGGGAGTCAGAGGAGAACTAGGAACCGGAGTAACGGGAGGACTAGGAACCGGAGTCACGGGAGCACTAGGAATGGGAATCTCTGGGTAGTTGAGCGCCGAATTCCCCTTAGTTCCAACCGGGCCGGGCACAAGAGGAGACTAGCGGACTCAGGAGCCGCAGCAGACAGAGGACTAGCCGGCTGGTGGCTAGCAAACACTGGGGCTGGAGCAGAGGGAGAACCAACAGGCCGGGGCCGGGAACATGCTGGCAGCACGTCCGGGTTCTCCACAAAGGTCTTCAGCCAATCTGGTAAAAAATCCCTCAGCCAGGGTTGTGCCGAGACCTTCCGGCAAGCGATGCGAAGAGCGGCCTGTTGTACCTCCTCATCAGGACTTTTCATCCACTCCACATGTATGCAGATGAGTGTGTATATTAAATAATTTATTTCCAAGTCCATCAATGCATCCGATGGGTCCATTGTGGCCAGTTCGTTCTGTTAGGAACTTTCTTTGGGTTTAGCTTGGACCCAGGTGCAGACACAAGAAAACGTGGTAGAGAAGGTGCAATTAAAATATATATTATAAACCAAAAAGGCACGAGGAAAAAGCAGGGGATCAAACAGGAACAAAAACCAAATGTCAATTTGTATGACCTGATCCAACCGAGTTTTAATGACAGTAGTTGTACATACCCATCACCACTGTCTATTATATGTTTTCATGAAATGATGAGTTATGGGTTTGATGCCAAAACCAAAGGATAAAACTAACTTTATTGTGCCACGCCACACACACACACACCCACACCCACACACAAAGACACACGTGCAGGATAGACAGATAAACACAAACTTAGATACCTGTCTGTTTGGCTTAGCAGTGACACACATTCATGTATAGAAACACATAGTCAGACTTTTATCCTAAATAATTGCACAATAATCACAGGTGTATGTGTCTTCTCCTATAACCCCCATACACACACAAACGCACTCACACACAGCGCTAGACACATTATATTTTTCTAAAGGCTCAGTATAACCCTCTATGGGTGACTACAGTGTAGTATCCAGGCAACAGAAGACTACTGATATGCATTTACTGACTCCATCCCACTCCTCAATCACACAGTGGTGCCCCTAAAAAAACACACAGACTTACGCAACACTGAGTACAAAATGAAGGTATTGAAGAAGAAAAACAAAAACATGAGACCTGTTTTGTGATGAGTCCATCATGGATCAATCGGGCAAGAGAGGACTGGAAAATCTCCCCTGTCACTGAACTTATGCTTTGCAAAGTGGGACGATGGCTTCTCTGTTTCAAAATTGTCTTGTCAAACTGAATTCCACACAAACATGGATGGGTAGTCAAAAGTTGAGGTTAGACAACTCATCCTGTATCAGACGTGGAGCTTGGACTTTGCAACTAGTGCTTAAACCATGAACATAGAGACTTCAGTAACGACTGATACATGAGCAATTGCAAGATTAGGCATTCTACATTTTATTTTATTTTTTTCTGGTGCATTGATTTTAAGGAAACAAAAAATGATCGTATTCTGTTCCTCATTAGCTTGCATAACATTATGTACCAAGCACATATACCCACAGAAGAACACCATTAGGAGAATATCTGCCAATCCTATGGAAACCTATCCTACCTTTTACCTATTTATAAATAAATGCAGATGTATTCAAATTAAAAGGTACAACTGAAGATATGCTGAGAAACTAATAATATAATACAATGTTAACATTAGCCTTGAAATGGAAATATTTTTGACTCAGCAACAGCAAACATAAGCAGCTAAAGAAGCAACATTTTGAATATTTTGTTGAATACTTGAAAAACACGACTGAGGGTTTTCTTGCAACACTCATCTACATAAATCTAACACCATCTGCTAATGTTAATACAAGAGAAAACTAGATTAATTATGTATAAAGGCTGCAAGCAAGTAGGTTTCTGTTTTTGCCAGTCTGGTCAGATGTACTGGCTAAAACTAGTTTGATTTGCTGCAAAGACTTGTGAGGTGCAGATGGAAAAATTCCAACAGTTAGAAGGAGCAACTGGATAGATGTTTTGACTGATCGCCAAATGATAGAAGAGTCAATAGTAAAGACTTAGTAGGTTATAATAATGTTTAATCCTCATTGTACAGCCATTTATTTTCAATATCAAACAATTCACCCAATAGTGTTTTATGACACTTTTGTGGTAAAACATTTGCAGAAATGTGCTGTGGAAAACTCACAGCATCGTAATGTTTCTGTGCGCGCTGGAAATCAATCCACAAACATCTTTGACTAACTGACAGTGGCCCAAAATCTTTATTTATCACGTTAGATGTTAAAGTTTTTATGAAAGAAAGTTAAGTTGAATTATTGTTTTGAGCAGTGCTGATGGATTGGGGAGTTGTTGTAGCCACATTCATGGGATTCAGTGGTAGCGGCAGCCGACTGAAGTGCAAATTTAAAATTTGCACAAAAGCACAACCCTCTTGCTGACCATAGATAGATATATTAATAGCCGGATGTGTCGCGTTACAATGATATAAAGTTTACAGAAAAGTTAGATGCTTTTAAATACCTGACATACCTTTTATATTTTCTGAAAAATAAAAAGCTTAGAGCCAGTTCTTCTTACTCAGCGATGTTCTCCTTTGCTTGTTGTCTTTATAATGATTCAGAAGACAAGTGAGTTCTTTCTTTCTTTAAATCAGACCATCACTTAATCTATATTAGAGATGTAGGTCCATGTGAAAAGGAAAAAAGGACTGAGACCTTTTAAAGGAAAGCTTCCCTTGTGTGATCCTCATTTCATTGCATTAAAGTAATGTTTTTCAATTGATTAACGAAGAAGTGATGATACAGCACAAGCTGTGGATACTTAACACCGAGCTATGAAGTATTCTAAACAGATTGGACAAAATGCAGCAGAAGATAGAATGTTCATTGGAGCCATAATAAAACTTGAGAATCCAATTTAATTTGTGAGCTTCTCTGTGTTTTACATGTGCAACACACACCCACACACTTACACACACACACACATAAACACACTCACAAATACCATCACAGACACACACACAGGCAAAAACATGTTTCATAGTCATGCTCCAAAACCCACAACACCTGGCACAGATGGCCTGGCTTTGTGTGTAAGCTAAAAGCTGATTGCCTAGAGAAGAGAGGAAGAAGAAGAAGCGAGACACTGACAGGTGTGCTGCTTTATTTCAGCTTGTCTCGGCAGACTGGCATTACTTTCAACGGGAAGCTATTGCGCTTTTTTTGTGCATGTGGTTTTTTTTGCCATGCCAATAGCAAAAGAAAAACAAATTCCTGCTGACTAAATATTTCCGTGTTCTCTTTATATGCAAAAATGCGGGCCTATTATAAATGCTCCACTAGCTCATTGCTGCACAATGGCTATAACTGAACCCCCTGCTGTCACGATGGCGATATGAAAACCGCTAATGTTAGGCGGGTTCTGCTTAGACTGTCATCATGTGCTTGTAGTCAAATGGAAGAAATCCAATGCTGGTATTGAAAGGTAATTCCAGATTCAAAGAATTGATATGAATAAATAATCAATTTAAAATCCTCATATGAAATACTTCCAAATAATACAGTGTGGATGAGTTTCCTACCTGAGTCCGAACTGTACATGTAGACAAACTTGGTCCATCCGTAGTGGTCGATCACCCCAACCAGAGCGTCCTGCAGCTCCGGCCTCAGCTGGATGACAAACTGATTGGCCGTCTCGATGGGGAAGGACGGGGTGACGAAGCACACGTGCAGTGCGCCGCAGAAGGACATGAGCATGTTGACCGTCTTCCTGTCATACAGGCCGATGATGGCGTACACACCCTTGGAGAACTGGGAACAAACTGTCAGAGAGGAAGATGTAACAGTGAGTTACAGGTCTGAAGACACCCTCTTAATCAACATCATATTAGAGCAACAACTATCATTTCCATTATCAATGATCATTGATCATTGATTTTTTCACTGATCTGCCAAAACATTATAACTTGTATTGGGCAGGTCTGCAGCAGTGTGTTATGAAACTTTGTTATGAAAACCAGCATGTTTTTTTTTTTTTTCTTTTTACAATTTTTGCAGCAGCAGCTCTTTCACAAAATAGTAAAATAAACATTACATAACCAATAATATTAATAATAATAATAATAGTAAAAAAAAATTACCTTTACCTTACATGTCACATTTAAAATACTCTTTATATCAGGTCAAGATGATTTTAGCCTACATATTTAGCTTTCATTTTAGCCTATATTATTATTATCATTATTGATTATTCTAGTTTAAATTATGTCCTGGTATTGATTTAGTCAAGTATGAGACAATTTATTGAATGAATCATTGTATCAAATTGAAAATGTATGAGTCTATTTCTCAAACAATAAAAGCCACTAACGTGTCCCCTTCCGGATAATTATCAGATTTCAGTTTTACTTTTTTCTCATTTCCTCATTAAAATAATCTACAGATAAGTCGATAATGGAAATACTGTCTCATTACAGCCTCGTACTGGATAACAGGTAAATCGTATTATAAAAATTGTGAAAGATTTCCGTTTCATTGTTATTTATTGCTTACAGTAAATTCCCTGGTTTTAGTTCTGAAGAGAGACAGAAATATACGCCATTAGTCACACTTTATTACCCTTTTAAATTAAAAGCTGGCTATCCGTGCAGTGCTTACGAATGTTTAGGCTAATGATCCCTTTTTTGTTTGACGTGTTTATGCGAAGCTGGTCAGTTTGTCCATCTGTGAGCCAGCAGTCTTTATGTTTTCCTCCAGTGAGAGGTGGAGGAGGTGAAGACAGATTTGGAGTAAAGAGGTTAATCAATGCATCTCCTTGTTTCCATTGACATTTTACTGGTAGCAGGAGGGGATTTTTCTCCTTCGCTTTAATCTCTTGGTCCCTCCATTCTCACATTGTCTGTCCTTCACACCTCCGTCATACCATACAATATCTGAAAGCAGCTCATTAATGGCCATGATCTTCTCTTTAGAGGGTACATCCTCTCTTTAATTCCGTGCTATCTTTGCTCTTGCAGGTCTGGCTCGGACTCATTTCTGTCATGGCTATGGGTAGGCCTTTGTTATCATGGTATTTTCCAAACAGATTGAAGTCGGGGGCTGTCCCTTTGAGAGGGCCAGCTCGCTTCTGGGGGCTGATGCAGAGACTGAGAGGATGGCCCACACCCAAAACCCCTAACCTGTCACAGACATGCAGCCTCTGGGCCGGCACGTGTGTGAGTGTTTGATACAGATAGATGCAGGGTGAGAAACAGGGAGAGAGAGGGAGAGAGAAATTTAACAATATCACATAAAAGTACATTTGCACACACATGAATGCACACACACAACTATGTAGCCTCTAGTGCTCCAAAAGCCTGGTGACTCACCCTACTTGAAGCCCTGAAATAGACATTTTGAGTCTCACCACACTGACTCAATGACGGAACTATCTTTCCTTCATGGTCTGCACACGCTCTTGCTATTAAATCGACTCTCTCTCAGCTATTGCTTTCCTCCAGCACACATTAAATTTACCCCTACAATGTTCGAGGACCAATTTCAGCAGTGGCCTCTATGTTCTGCTTGGATAAAAGGTAATGAGAGCTTGTTTGACTTCTTGTGCAGTGTCCCATTATTCTGCCCTACAGCAGGTTACTATGTTTCACTGAATATGAATCATTTCTCATACCTACAGTATGTCTGTCTGACAGAAATTGCAGCAGCCGTGTGGCACAGACCTCCTGTTCTGAGAGCGCAAAGAAAACCATGTGCTTTTCTAATTCGACGTGAGCATGACACGAACACTGGTCTTACTCAGTAGTGTATGGTGTTGCATAAATAGCAGGATAGAGGAGTGAGTGTGATCGGCTTGATAACACTGATCAATTCGCGTACTGACATTTGAGGCAGTGTTGAAAGGCCAAAAGTAAAACCCAAACAATTAATATCCATCCTTGCACACCATGTCTCCTTACCACAGTTGCAGCTGCGTCCTGAGGTTGCCAGGGCAACAGTCTGTTTCTCTGGCAGAGAAGGCAACATAGCACAGAGTTGCTAAAGGAAGGGGGATTGTCCCTGTTTGGACATTTTGTCATAATTAGGCTTCCCCTCAAGGAATCAGCAGTTTGCTTTACAAACGCTAGGATAACACATTTCTTCACACCACCATTTTATTTATACTGGAAACAAACCATAACCAACATGTCAACATCATGCATACAGATGATGCAGGAAAGTTCAGCCTGACTTTACATTTTCACCCCGTTTAAAACTTTTCCTATGAATGAACGACAAGTTGATTTGCATTTGCTGTGGCCAAAGAGATTTGGGCTGCGGGAAAAAGAGAGTAAAACTCAAATCCTGAAGGGAATTATACTTGCACAACAGGAGGAGCTGTCAGACACAGCTCACGCAGTTTGTGTCTTCCCTGCTCTCTGTTTCCTGTGCCCTGCAGCTGTTCCTCTGCTTAGCATGAGCCAAATATCAAATGACAGATGTGTCTGTGCTGCCTGCACAAAGAGGGTGTTTGTGACAGTTGTTCCTGCAACTGACGTTTTGGCTGATGAGAGGCTGGCTAGGGGTTGTTAGCTACATCCTTCAAAGTAGCCATGAATGTTTATTGCCCTGTACGGAAACACAAAACCCCACTGCAGGGGTCAACACTCATGTTTTTTTCCCTTGCCTGGTTGGACAAGTAGGTCAGAGATCTTGTGGCACAAAGTCAAATTTTACTTTCAAAAAACTGCTTTATGGCAGCTATCAAAAAAAAGGTATTGGAGCCATTACCATGGTGCTTATTGAGTGGCACTGTGGCGGACCAACGTAGCCTTTATGATCGATGTAGTGATTGAGATAGGTATGTCTCAATAAGGGGTCTATTGTTTTTTGACGTACTTTTAAGAAAAGTAATTCAAAATATAAGGTAGGTACATTTGTTTTATTTGATAATAAAAGGATAATAAATGGATTGACATATCCAACTTTAAGTTTCTGGCTTTTGGACACTTTTTTTTGGCTTTTTCCAGATGTGTTATTTTTGTTTCATTATTAGAACATGTTATTTGAGCTGCGGTAAGTGTAAATGTATGTTTTGTAATTTCCATTATTTAAAGTGTGTAGAGTCCAGGAAGAATAGCTCCTGCTCTGTAGAAGCTAATGAGGATCTTAATCAATAAACAAAACAAAAAAAACACAATTCATTTGATGGAGCACGCAAGCCATGGAACGGAGCCATGTACGCAAAAGCAGGCCAAACATACGGCGCGCCACCCCGAAAAAGCTTGAATTAATTCTCATTTTATATGAGAAGGGAGTAACTTCCATCAGTTAATTTAACGAAAAAAAACCCCTGATACGTTAACTTTTCTTTCAGCACTTGTTCATCTCGGCAAATAGTTGCTAAATTTACAAGACTGAAATGGTACATTACTTGCCCCACAAAATCCTTGATTAAAAATCAAAAGTATGCAAGCTTTTGCCTGACCCTCTACCCTCAATCAATCCAATTTCTGTAACAACTTATCCTGTTCAGGGGCAATGGGGGGCTGGAACCTATTCTAGCTGACATTGCACGACGAACCCAGTGACGGATTCGGGTACAAGCCGCCAGTTCATCACAGGGTCCGACACATAGAGACGAACAACCATTCACTCTCTCATTTACACCTCTAAGAGTTGCCATTTCACCTATATTGCATGTTTTTGGACTTTGGGAGAAAGTTGGAGTATCCTCAGGGAACCAAAGCAAACACGAGAGGGACAGAAGGTTAAGGTGGATTAAACGTGATCTGCTTGCTATGGTGTTATCCCTGACCCATACCACACATAAAAATTGTTACGTACACTGTTACGTACCCCCCTAAATGGGAGGAAAATATCTTATGTCCACCCACAACTGCCATGTCTACCCACTGACTGAACCAAGGGCATACTCTTATTTATATGGCTGTTCTGGGTGTGCTTCATCAACCAAAGTTCTGCTGTCTGTACCTCTGCCTGGAATCAGATTCCCAATGATCTGAATCTGATAGAGCTGGTCTGACTGAATGCATTCAATCAGTTTTTAAAAGACCTAAAGAAGATTAGATTTAACTGATATAGATGTCTTTGGAAAATACAGATGTTTAATTTCAAACTAAGACAGTTTTGATTAATTATATGTTAATTTTTAAGTATTTATTCTGTATGTGTTGCAACCCTGTTTGTGTGCTGCTTCCGGTCAAGGCCAAAATGCTGAAATGTTATTTCCTGTCCCATACCTAATCCTTTAATCTGTCTAGTAATTTTTTTACATAAAAACCAACAAACAACAAACAAACAGACACAAGGGAGAAAATGACGAAATTGCTCTGTGTTTGACTTGAGGATGGCATTAAATACGAAGGTGGGAAAAATAACAGCCATAAATTTGAAATAATTATCATCAAAAAAAAGAAAGAAGATTTTCAGAATCAAGAAGCAATAAATCTATACCAGAATTGAGAACATTTGACTGGGCAAATCTTTTGAGCCAGAAATACTGGCCAACCGCATTAGTCAAAGGTATCAAGGTGCCCTTGTGCAAGGTATGTGCTTCCAAGCTGCTCCACTGGAGCTGCTCACCAGCTTGTCTTTATACCTGTGGTATTACAGGGCATCTCTTCCATGAGGGTGTGTGATTGTCTTTCAGTACCTCTGCATTGTTTGATGTGTCCAAAAAAAAAAAATCGACAGGGTTGAATTGAACGGTACCGAGCACACAAACTAATTTTTTGAATTTTTTTGGGGGGGAGACCAAACCCAAATAAGGATTGCAAGAATCAAAACAAGGACAATGTTTTGAGAGTGTTGGCTCAGTAGAAGCTGTACTCTGAAGGCATGTGTTTACTGCTACCGCATGCGAGCCACAAATTCTGATACAATGTATGTGCTACATACATTATATGCCTCAAGGTTTCTACTATTTTCTTCCTGTGAGAGTTGCAAGCCATTATCCCGTATAACATTAAGGTCAGCGGTACAGAGGGAATTTCACAGCCTGAGGGAGCGTAGTGATTGGAGGCTGCTTATTCAGCCATCCATAAAGATCCTGCTTTAATGAAGCCCAACGACAGGGGACTGACATGTCAGGTGGATCAACGAAATAGGACATCTGATAAGGTATCTTCTCTAGTCATATAATCGACTATAAACCACATAATTCTTTGTATTTCTAAATGTAACAATCCTTATAAATCTTTTTTGTATGCTATTTTCATTGTATTACAGATGAGTGAAAAACATGAAAAGGATTGACGAGCAGGAAGATCCAGCCCTGCTTTTTTCTCCTCAGCTTAACCCTGACAGATTGTTTCCCTTCACACCTTCCTACTCCTACACCCAGGTTTATGTGGTCCAGCCAACGCCACCTTTACTCGAGAAGAACACAGATCTGACTGACACCTGACGACTTTCAATCCGTTCTTCTTCAGTCAAATGTTAGCAGAATGGGACATACAGAGAAAAACCAAAGACAGTATTATAAACAGTACACTTATGAACAATCTTGTGTTCGAACATGATGTTTGTTATTGATCACCTGTGAACAAGGCAGAGGTCTAAAAAAAAGGTCCGACTCATTTCAGAGAGATTAGGATCGGTTATCATTAATGACAATATGTCAAATGACAATAGTCGGAGCCTTCTCCCTCAGGCCTTCCAGGTGTATGGAGATGACCCCCTCATTCTTCAGGGAGAACTCCAAGACAGACATGCTCAACCAGGGACTTGAACGTTTTCCCACTCCTGCCTGACACCTATCCTCTTTGGCAACTCTGAAAAGGAAATTAGGTAAGACATACGTATGAATCTGGCCCATCTCCAGGATTTTGTTTCCAGAACTAGTGCTATGCGTAGAGCAGAGCCCAAAGCATCTAGTTTGTGCTGCTCCAGCTCCTGTATAAGCTCTGGTTGTTTTCCCACCACATCCTTAGAACCAGCTGGTGATACCAGGAGTCGGCATGCCCAGGTCCCTTCTGTTGCCTGCCACCTGTCCTCCTTTTCACCCAAAACCATCCCCCATCCCCCGTAGGTGGCGAGCCAACAGGGCACTACATGAACTACTTGAAAACTCTTCAGGCAGATCCCGGTCAGCAAACACTTGCCAACAAGCTCCTCTCCATGGTCTGGCTCCAGAAGGATGGCCTTGGAGAATTGTCACAACTTAATTGATGTCTATTCATTGGGGTCTTCAAATGGCTCTTAGTCTGACCACTTCCCAAAGACCACTTTGCCTTAGGACACCCTACAAGGTGCTGAATACCTAAGACAACACGGCTCTTTGGATCACAGAGGCCCAAAAATGCCCCCGACCCCGCAAACACACCCACCACTTCATTTAATGTCTTGTTTATATTGACCTCTTCAAAACCAAGCAATAAAATCATCATTTATAAAATAATTGATTGCACCATTTTCTTGATGGTTAATTCATATCAGCAATTTATTGTCTTATACTATTGATATTTTACTTTAACTCCTTGTCTCTCCTTTTTTCCTTTCATGTCTCTGCTGTACAGCTTCAATCGCTCACTCAAAATAAATAAATAGGAAATTTGTATAAAATCAGGAAGGATAAAAGGGTTTTCTTGTAGGCAAACATACAGTTCATGAATATATGCCGCAGAATGTAATTTGGTTTAAGGTATTGTTTTGAAAGAGGGGAGAAGGACAATAGTAGCAGGATGGCTGCTATCATATTAGGAAATTATAAACACCGCCTCTGCAAGGCTGAAGGGTCATTCAATCAAACACAGAGCCCTCTGAAAGAAGATAAACACACCTGACACCTGACACCAGGAGACACACACTAGTGTCCTCCTCTCAGCCACCCATGGCTAATAACTGTGAGATGATGCGTATATTAAAAACAGAGAGCGTGTTGCCGTCCCTGTGGTCCTATCCCTCTTCCACGGAGCTAATCTGCTATGTTAATGAGAGGCAGAGCAAAAGAAGTCAATATCCCTTTCACACATGGATACATAAACATGCATACAGGACCTGCTAAGTTTGCTCCATCTTAACATCCTTTCTCAATAAAAGACAAATCTCTGCCAGGGTTTAACGAAGGGGCGTGTCACAAGGATAAAAATCCCCCAGGTGATGGGATGGGATGGCTTCTCTGTGAGCCCTCCAACACAACAGGACTCAAACAGCGCAATCAATCGCCAATATCTTTGCGGTAAGGTACCCAGGGGAACGAAACCCAGCACCAATAAGAATCTCAATAATGTCTCCAGACATCAATGTGGAGGGTTTTACTGAGAGAGGAGCTTTCTCTGAAGTCTCCTGACAACAAATGAACAGATAGAGTTCAAGTTTAGTAGCAATTTGTCAATATCAGTGGTGGATGTATTTTTACTCAAGTACTGCACAAGATAGCTGTACTTTACTTCATTATTTACACTGTAAACTATTTTAAACTTCTACTCAAGTACATCACAAGGGAAATGTTGTCCTTTATATTCCACTACATCTGTCCAAATGATAGTTATTTGTTACTTTTCACAAAAACAATTTTTCATATCCTTTCTGTCAAATGAAAAGCAGATATGTTCAAAAGTATAGAATTAAAATATTTGTGTCCTTATGGGTTTATTCGTAACTAAACTAAATAACTCGAATACACTTTAAAAAAAACCCCATCAGGATACAATAATTTATTTATAATAAACAGCAGATAAAGTAGGTAGATTCCCTAACCTTTAGCAGCTACAGCAGCAATATGACTACACAGTAATACAGCAGTGATAGTAATCCAATAATGCTGAGAGGAAAAACTCAATGACAACAAAAGGACTACTTTAAACTTTTAGCTAGACCTATGCCGTCGTATCCGACCGCAGGATTATATCCCCAGTAAGTCCTCAATCCCCTGTGTTGTACAAGCAATCCCCTGATAAAAATCCTCACATTAAATGGGGAGTTATGTCTAAGAGTTTCCCTTATTGAGCAAACTATGGAAAATTACAAGATAGCTCTCCTGGAATCGATTCATATGCAACAAATTTGAACTAAATCAAAACGGTTAGGACATTATGTCTGTTTTATGTTTAAAAAAACTCCCCCTAGTGGGTGAAGTATGAACTATTAGAGTGAAATATGATATATACAAGATTGATCTCCTCAAGCTGATTCATTTGCACCAAATTTTGACTGAACCAGACCAACGGTTGAAAACTGATGGCCAACACGTTTGGAGATAGAGCTCCCCCTGGTGTCGGAAATGTACAACCAGCCTTTCAAAAAGCAATTGCGGGGCGATTGCGGGTGCAATTGCGACGTTCCTGTCGCTTAAAATTTGAAAATCATCCATGAAATAGTTTTTTGAGTTATCACATTAACAAGAAGGATCTGCAGTGACCCGCTGCGGGGGAGACAAGTACATAATTATAGTAATTTAATCAGAATTAAGTAAAGTTTTGATTGTAGATGTTTCACTTGTAGTGGGGTATTACTGGTCTAGTATTTATTGTATTAATTTTAAATATTTGTTATGACTTCACTTCACTATTTTTTCATGGCAGCTCTTCCCGCAATGCTGAATCAAGGAAAGCAAAACAGTATTTAGAGATTTTTACTTGGAGGAGGGTTTAACCTCCTGGGAATAGCAGCGAACGGAGCAAATAATGAGCCAAAGAGATCTAGATTCATGTCAGGAAATGTTTGATTCTCAACAGAGATTTTCAAAAGCTGAAAAGGGGATTATGGAAGGTTAAAATAAATGAGTCAAATTACAAGAATGTCCTGAATATTCTGGTAAGGGCAGAAAGAAGGCAATACTGGTCACTGTGTATGAGAAGAAAGGGAAAGAGAAAGCATTTATGACCGAGAGAGGAGATGATAGGAAGACTGTTGCGAACAAAGAACAGATGCCAACCTAGCAGTGGGAAACTTGGGCACCACACAGAGAAATCTCGGTTTCTCCTATTTTCTCCAAGTAATAAAACAATGGCACCGCACCGCCTCATTAAATGGGTAATCGAGGGTATGAGAGCACTCCCATCAGCTCTGAACATATCGCCCCCATCCTTCAGATGACTTTAACTGTCTCCCAGTAGGCCATTGTCCCACCTCCTTGCTGTTTCTCTCCACATTTCCAATCTGGTTTGCAGCAGACCCATGGCACCGGCAGAAAAACGCTTACCTGGGCATCAGGTCAGACAACATGCCCACACTAGCGCCTGTCAGGGGGGTAAAGAAGCTCCAATTATACCCTTTACAATCATCCCTTAGCAATTATCTCCCCATCTGTGTATCAGTGTCGACAGGTGCAAAGGGATGGGACCAATCATACGCTTTCATTTCTGTGACAGAGGATGTGATTGAGCTGGATGTGTGCATCAAGAAGAGGTGAACACAACCTGTGCACTAATTCAGTGAAAACCGTTGTATAAATTAACAACTGTCTTCAACAGATCACAGCCGAGCCACTGGGAAATTTAGGAAGTGTTCAGAGCAGAAATTACCACATCCAAAAACAGAAATCATTTACGTGGAGCAGCTAATTAGAGGTATAAGGAACAATTGTTTGGGTTGTTTGGAATTGGTTCTGTTTTGACCAGTTAATCCACAAATATATCAAGAGAATACTGCAAAATGATCATCTCAATTCCCCAAGGTGCTGTCATGGAATCAATGCAGAAAATTGTTAAATTTGGCACTTTTGCTGGTTTATTGATTAATGGCTGGCAAGTACCTTGGGTATAAATAATTTATGAATCAGCTTACTGTTTTTGCACCAACGGTAACTGCGGCTTCAGAGCCAATCTGCAGAAAAACTGGACTGGACTGAATGGAATGAGGATATGGGCAGAACTTATAATTTGAATGGACTCGCAGTATAATTGCGATGTTTTAACAGATACGACGACAGGCAGGAAGGAATTCTGGCTCATATTCTTAATATGAAATTGAAAGATAGAAAGAATACATAAATGGAAACGTTTGTAAATCCCCTCCACCGAACAGCAAACGTCCAGTCAAATCAGTTGGCTTTATTCCACAATTGTTTGGAACCCTGATGCCTTAAAACAACTTTAGTTTCACCTTGCTTCTGTAAAACGGTTTTATGAACATAAAATATTATTTGGATGAAAGTTGACAATAATAGTTTTAACTTAAAATCATTAGTTGATATTAAATGAGTCTTTGAACAGAGGGAGGATCTGCTTCACTGCAGTTTCCCATTGGGCGACAACATGCTGTGGTAATACTTTATAGTTTTAACAAAAAAATCAAAGGCAGAAGGATGAATGGTTAAGGAAACATGGTCGACGCATGTTCTAACTGTAATATGAAGAAATTTGCTCGCTAACATTTGCCAGAATGGCTACAGTGTTACTGTTGCATCACGGCACCGTCGTCATTGGTCAGATTCAAAATCATAAATATCAAACATGTCTGTAAGTGGTTAAATGGGTCTCGAGGAACCCACCTCATATTACCGGATAATCTAGAATGAAAATCAGTCTCACCAGATTTTTCTTTTGAATGACATGAAAAGTGAATCGAGGTTAAATGGAAGTCCTGCTTTGGTTGAAGGGGCGGGGCTTACTAACAAACCATTGCATACATAATAAATCAGGCAACAGTCCTCATTGATTTGTAACATTAGCCAGGGAAACCTGACCTAATTACTCATGGATTATACTGTCTTGTTGTATAACTATCTAATCTAATCTATGTCTGTGTATGTGTGTGTTCCTTCAACAACTCCTCCTGAAGGTCTGCTGTCACGGCAAAGCAGTCATTTAGTACTGCAAGCCTCTATGCGGCGGCGGCGTACGTGACAACAAGAGTCTTGTGCTGTCACTGAAAGAAGCAGTTACATGGTGTCACGCTGCTTAATATGCCTGTATGCTTCTGTTCCTCATTAAAGTACACAGGAGCTCCCGAGATGTTCTGGATGACAAATGAGGGACTTCACTCCTGTCTTTGCTGCAACACCACGACAGCTGTCGTCATCCGGCGCACGCCCGCCCACCCCGCGGCAGAAATCCTGATCCTCATACCAAAACACTTTGTTTTGTAATTGCCGGCCCCGTATCTCCGCTCTGACCCTCGCGTTCCTGCTGCCACTGGCTCCAGAGAGGACCGATTTGTTTTAAATACTTGGGGAGCCAGCATGAATACAGAGGAGGATTTGGACCAGGCTCACAGAGACAATGAGAAGAACGAATGTAAACAGAGTCAACGCCGCCATCAGTGATTTGTGTCTTTGTGTGTGTGTGTGTGTGTGTGTGCGTGTGTGTGTGTGTGTGTGTGTGAGTGAGTGTGTGATAAAGGCACATCAGAATGATCAAACATGAAGGAAGAAGATGACCACTGGGTTTACCTTTAGGTCGCAGTACGTTCTTAGAAAATTATTCTACATAGGGTAAGGAGATTAAATGGCAGCTTTCTTATTTTTTTCCTTCCTAACCTTTTCCCTTTTCATTCACCTCTGCCCCATTTGGACATCCCCTATTGGGCAAAGCAACACAGACACACAAAGCAATCTCTTTCCCCCCTCTGCTCCACTCTTTATCAGCCTGCAATAGAGGAACTTGTTTGGCTGATCTACATTGATTGCTACAGGCCATTCTCTATCCCTGGTGTTCTAGAGAAGAAAAAAAGCAGAAACCCCAAGCCTTCTCATTCATCAAACCAGCACCTGCCAGACTGTAGCCCAAGAGGAAAAAACCATCAGATTCTTCTGACTTTTTTCTCCCCCGTCCTCTTTGTTTTCCACTTGACAAATACCCGTCATGTCCCGAGGAGTCAGGAGGGAGAGGTGATCTATTTGTCCACTTTTCCAGTAACACCAACAACATATTGTAATGCGCTGAGCAAACCAGTCGCCACAGCTCTCACTCAAAGATTGACACAGTGGCTAAACTATAAACAACGCCTGAGAGCCAACCAGTCATTGCGTCTGGGATTGTAGCTTAACCTCCAACCCCACTCTCCTCCTCTTAATCCATTCACCCCAGCTGAGAATTTCTTTTCTATCATGTTTTTCTCTGCCATTGGGAGAGGAGAGGATGACCCAGAGGGATATATAATTATCGGAGGAATGAAAATCTCTTTCTTCTTTTTCAGTTTCTCCAGGTGAAGAAAAAGGTATTTTAAAGCACTACACTGCTTAACAGGGTCAGTAGATTGCGGTTATTACGGCATGTTTATGCTTATAACACCATGAAGTGATTGCTTTGGATGTGTTGCGTTGAATAATACATTAACTGCATCTGCTCAGTTCCTGTCTCTTGTTATTTCGTGTTGTATTGTGCAAATGCGTGACCACAGAACTTCAAAAAACATTCTCACATACTCCCACATATTTCTATTCAGTCAACAACAGTTCAACAAAAAACAGAAACCCTTATTTCAAAAATGTCGGCATGCTGCGTAAAACGTAAATTAAACAGAATACGATAATAAGTGTGTGGCAATGGGGTTTGGGTTAATCCTGATAGTGAGTGTGGTTCAAGGAATCAGGAAGTGGGGTGTGTTAATAAAAAAAAGATTTTGCCATGTCTGACTCCTTTTTAGCGATGACGTAGCGTTCCCAGAAATCAGCACTTAGTCTAGGGAGCACAGTGCTATTACCACTGATGGGAGCAATAGACAAAATGACAGAATCAAACTTTCAAAGCCTAAAACACTCCTCCCTCTGCTTTCAGTCACAGTTAAAGTAGTCTGTGAGTCTAACTCTCAGTTACTTCCGCCCCACACTTTAAGGAATAAAATCAGATTTTTACATGGCAGTAGAAGAAAAAAAAAAGAAAGAAGCATCCATTCAGCTTAAGATATTTTTTTTAATCACATGTTTTTGTGAAGATGGATGGTCATTCATTCCAGCATTGTCTATAAATGCATTTAAAATAACACTCACTCTAAACCAATCAGCCAAACATTGAAAGGTGAGGTCATAATAGCATCCCGTTACGAGGTCACCTTTCTGGTGGTTGGATACACAAAGCACAAAGTGAACATTTTGTCCTCAAAGTTGATGCACTGTAAGCAGGAAAAATGGGTAAGCACAAGGATCTGAGCAATAAAATTGCGAAGGCTAGAGGACTGGGTCACAGCAGCTCCAGAAGTCAAAATCTTGTTTGATGAAAAATGGAGTGTCAATTGGTTTGTTCCGACCAAAGTTGTCTAAGGAAGGACAACTGGTGAGCAGGATACCATGTCTGGGACAAAGTGTTGATGTGTGTGTGGAGATGACGCAAGGCCTCACGGGGGAACTACTGTAGTATTTATTGCTGAAAAAGTTAAAGCCAGTTTTAACAGAAAGGTATTTCTAACCCAAAGTGCATCACAGAGTTGTTCTGGTAAATGTTAGGAATTATCTTTTTATACCATCACCATTTCTTAGGCAATATTTCTTGCCAAATTATTCCAGATTACACAGATCAAAACTTAAACTAATATGAACATACGACACCATAAAGATTCAGGTATCGCTGTTATTAATGTCATGTATTTATAACAATGCTGGATTCAATTGACCTCAAACTGTACCTCAACTATATCCCTGCACTTGACCTCCAACTGTACACTATCCCTACAGACACAGACCTTCATCCACCCATCCATCCTCTAGGTTTTTCTGGAGGAAACTACCCCACCCCCCACATCTGTAGCGTATTGATCAGCCAGGAAGCTTCTATACTTGGGCTATTGATCACGGCTGCTTCCTCTTCCAGTCCGCTTTGTCTGACCTTCATAGACCCGGGGAAACACTGCTGCCTATATCACAATGACAACACAAAGTGCTTTATCCATGAACGCTAATTAGTCTTAATGAAAGATTTATTAGCCCGATGGCTGAACTGGACATGAAATCAAATGCGAGTAAGTGGGTCACACAGCCAACTGTGCATCTAATTAAATGTAAAACTGAAATTTTATATTTTGTGTAGCAGAGTTCAGCACTACACTGCAACAAAAATAACCGGCGCTTCGACCGAATCTCATCACATATGTGTGGATATGGAATCAAAGAGTAGGTAATACAGGCCTGTGCCTGCAAAGGATTTGACATGAAGCTAGAGATTCACGAACGTCCTTATTATACGCCAAGTCAATAGCAGATTATGGTAATGTGAAATCTAACTGTGGGGAACTGTGACTAATATTCTCCATGTAGACGGCATCTCTGGCAGTTATTTTTATGCGCTGCCTGTCAAATGAGTCAGTCCAGCAAACACTTGTATTGAAAATGTGAAAACAACGGTGCATACTGCATAGATGTGTAGTTTATCACTTCATGATTTACTTTGTGTAAATCAAAGTTTGAAAAAAAAAGGGGAACAATTATAAGCTCCATTGTCTCACACTTATAAATTAAACATGGATGCTGATTGCATTTGTTTATTTAATGTTGAAAGGACTAAATAGTATCCTCTATGCCAATAAGGGAGTGTTTTTACATTAATGTCTCTAGCAAATTCAAAATAACTGTGTTTAAGAAGGACCCAATAGAACCATGTTTAGTTCATGTATTATAATCGTGCTTAATAAATAAGACATGGATTTTGTTTACATGACATTAAAGAACCAGGTAGCGGCATTTTTGGGAATTAAAACAATGACTGACAAAGAAGACAGTGGTTTTGGGATTGTGTACATGTACATGACATTAAAGAAAGATATTTCATTGCATGATGTAATAGTACAGGCTGTGGGGATTGCTTAATTTTGTTTAGTAAATTCATCAATTCATTTAGTACATGCAGCATAACTGTGTTCAATAAATGAAACATGGATGTGGTTGGCATGACATAATTATGTTTAAAGAAGTAGATAGTTGCATCTTTGAAATTAATGCCATAAAGTTTCATTGCATTTTCTTAATCGTGAAGGGTTTTGGGTTTACATAATTGTTTTTTAGTACATGCAGCATATTTTTTTTCATGTTGGTTTCAACTGTGTTCTTACATCTAATATAACATCTATGACATAGCACTTAATCAAGCATGTTTGGTGACATTTCTTTAAAATTATTTAGTAGCAATTAGTTTCCTAATATTTTTCTCATTTATTCAACCTCGTTTCGTGAATCAGTTTGAATAGCTAAGTTAAGTAAATGGGATCTTTTATTTCTTAGATTGCACGTAGGCAGTCATTAAAACCCCAAATGGCTCTGCGGGTTGGAAAACATTAATCGCCATCAATATTAATTGTGTGTATTTATTATTCCTTGTTTATTCTCTTTCCTTTTTTTTTTTTAAATCAATTTCTAACCAAATCCATCCAAGGCCATCTACTCATCCTCCTGGTTGATCTCTTCTGCTCTCCATGCAGGTGCCAGTGAGTGTGCCTGCAGACATTTTTGTGGGTACTTGTGTGTTGGGGTGTGTGTGTGTGTGTGTGTGTGTGTGTGTGTGTGTGTGTGTGGTGGAAAGTCTTGCCTGTGGAGGAAGTGGTCACAAGAGCCAGCTGATGAGCATCACCCTCATCCGGAGCTCCATTCATCCTCGGGCACAAGGGCCCATTCACCCGCCGCTTTTCACACATTCCCCATTCTTACTCTCACACATGCTTACAGAGGTGAACTGTCACTCACTGGTGACTCCTCGCACGGACGCCAAAGCGGACACCCAGGACGCATATACACGCACACTGTAGCACACATGCATGTTAAATAGACATCCAGGATTAGGCAGCTAGTCTCATCTGACTCATAAGCAGCCCCTGGAGCCTTTCCTTTCCCTAACAAATACGTCTCCACAGCCTCCACCTCCGAATACTATTTTGGAACAAATGACACACAGCGGGACAAGGTGTCATTTCCATTCATGCCATCTCCCTCCGCTGTGAATCTTTCTGACATGCTTGTACCACAGCCCACCATCATGGCTGTACCGCTGTGATAATAAAACGAAGGGAGGATGTCAGATTTGATGGTTTTACACTGAAGAATGGGAGAGGTGATGCATTGGTGGTTCAGAGTTGGCAGCATTTCTGTATATCCTTCAGTGCTGACTGGATCTACGGCACTGGAGCTTCGGCAAAACCTGCGCATTGATGGTGATGCCATGCAATTTGATCATTTCTAGTATTTGGTAAGCTTTTACACTTAAGCTCATTTATCATGGATTTTGTGGGCAAGTTTACCAATGAACCCCACCCCCCTGATCCATTTCATTAATGAGAGCATTTTGGGTGTGTTTACATTTCATTACACAACTCTCGGCTTGCCTCCCTGGTTTTAAAACCCAGGGGAATGGGGGTGATCAGTCTTTCTCCTGGTGGCTTTCCCAACAATTTTTTTAAATTGTTGGGAAAATTTAAAAAAATTGTTCCCAACAATTTTTTTAAATTTAATTTAGATGTATTTTAAATCATTTATATTTCATTAGTTGCTCTGCCATGTTTGTACGGGAAGCACATCTAGGTGAAGGTCTTACCAATACCTTCCTCTTGACATGGAACATGAACATGAACCCAGTGGGTGCGGCATGTGAAATGTGTAACCGATTGAGCTAAAACCAATCGGGAATGAAACTGTTGAATGTTTTGATGAATTTGAGCTTTTGGTTTTATGTTGATACTAAAGGCTAATGCTAAACTATTAGCTAGATGCTAACCACAATAATGGTTACTGTATTGTTTATCCCAGGGTGTTTAAAGTTGTGATGCTTTAACTCCTAACAGGCATCAAGATAAAGTTAAGATGCTCTGAGTAATGAGTAATATAGAGACCTCATGTATTTTAGTGTCACTGTTTGCATTATTGGCGTAGTTTTTTTGCAAAACCCGGATGTCCAGATAAATGAACTCTTGCGATGGCGAGCCGGGCCCATTAACCAACCTGTACAAGCATTCAACTCGTACAGAGGACAACCGATTCACATTACCCATGGAGAACAGATAAGACCATCACAACACACTAACTCGATCACAGTCAGCAGAGGATTGCTGTTCTTCCTATTCCGGATGAAGACCATCAGTCTTTGTCCCTACCCTTGGAAGAACCTGTAAATCTGAACTATTAAGTTCCGAATTGGACTGGACTTTATTTATGTATGTTTTAAAGAGCTAATTTTTTTCTTCGAATATGTGTTCATCATCAGCGCTGTTTAAATATGTAAATAAATGTTCGTTTAGGGTGTTTTAAAAGAGGGCGATAAATATTCACCTTCAGTTGTTCTTCTGAGTTTCTCAAGGCTCCTCCAGAACTTGGATAGATGTGTTAGTTTCAATCTGTTGTAACTGGTCCAAATCATCCCCCAGGCCAACTGCAGGGACCCCCCAGTTTACCTCTCAGGAGTTTCACAAGTTGGGTCTTCATGCAAAATCGTAACCCCCAGCATCTCCTCCCTCAGCGAAGGCCAGAACCACCACAACAACCACAATGCTGAATAAATTATAATACGTGTCTTACATATAAACTTTGACCTATAGTTTTACAGAATGACTAAATACTTGTTTTTAAATCTATTTATCTAAATGAACATCATCACTAGACAGGATACTGGATGACGTATTTTTGACACCTGATGGCCACCGTTGATTCTTAGATAGCTAGGAGTGAGCTGATGCGTAATATAATTTGGAGTCTAAAATATCACTGCTAGATGCCCATAAATTTTAATCACTGCATTTTTAAGATACATCTCTGCAAAATAACACCTACTTCAAGTCAGCTCCTAACATGTGTTTATGGACCGGTAGGGGCAGAACACAAAATAATAGGATGGTGCTGTACCCACAGACGAGCGTAAATTTCCTTGTAGAGATAGTGTAAAGCAGGAGCTCAGAATATCTGAACATCTGTGGGATTGCTTTTGCACATAATACCATATTACAAATCCAATTCTAAGCTCATAACTGTATCTCATAAGAAGGAATGGCTACAACCACATTAGATTACACCTCTATGGTAGATATGGGAACTCACTTATTGGTTAATATTTGTTTATCTCAGCCTATTCTGGCCTGTATATGTTTGCTATATTGCTTTCCTTATCTACTCTGTTGTATAGAACCTTGTTTTCTCAAGTCAAGAGGATAAGTGTGTGTTGTCTGGTGTGGCATCAGTAGAAATCAATTTATTGCCTCATCCCCTGACCAGACGTCTG
This sequence comes from Lophius piscatorius, assembly GCA_009660295.1. Lineage (NCBI taxonomy): Eukaryota > Metazoa > Chordata > Actinopteri > Lophiiformes > Lophiidae > Lophius > Lophius piscatorius. The sequence goes on from VRLP01000492.1 coordinate 114,814, forward strand.
TGCTTATTTAACGTGGTGAGTCGGGACATTTTAAGGTTGTTCTTTCATTGTTGTTCTTCTGGATTGATGCTAAGAGTTGACATTTAAAAGATCATCATCAATAATGAAGATGAGACTGCAGAGGAGCCTACAGTCTGCCCAGGAAGAGCGTAGACACTTGTCAGCCAGATTACACACCATCAGCCAGCATTGACTGGACATTAGTGGGTCACCAGAATTCTATGGAGGAAGTTAAAAGAAAAACAAAGAAGCTCTACAACATGACAATAGTCGTGTTTGCCAAGCCATCTGTCACCTTTTCTAGGGAGAGAGATTACTTACAAAGGGAAAAGGATAATGTGAGGAGGGAAATTATGAAACTCTGCCATATAGCAGAGCAGCTGAATTCAGTCCTTTCAGTATTTACAGAAATAAATTCATGGTGCTGCAGTGGTTAAGACAGTTGCCTCACAGCAATATGGCTCCGGGTTCAAATCTAATCCAACTGTTCTGCCCTGTGGGTTCCATTTGGGAATTTTAGCTTCCTCCAACAGTCCAAAAACAAGTAATTTGGGTGCACCTGTATTGTTTATAGGTATGAATGTGAGCATGAATAGTTGTTTGTCTATATTTGTTGGCCCTGTAATGAACTGGCAAGTCGTCAAAGGTGTAACCCCGCCCCTCGCTCAATGTACGCTGGGACAGTCTCCGTCTCTTAAATGGTATAGATACTTTTCAATTGTCTGACCTTCTAATTCTCTTAAATCTTTTTTATTTCAATTATTTGTTATTTACCAGAGGATTTTATCCCTTTTAAATGGTATCTTCTCGATCTCATCTATCGTTTTTATCAGCTTCTCTGTACATTTTCAGTTTTATTTTGATTCTGTATTTTGTATTGTCTGTGTTTTTGTGTATGGGCTGCATCGAAATCATTTGCCCCAGGTGGGATTAATGAAGTTGAAAAGGATAAAAATGAATGGATGGGGATGGATATGCAACTCAACAGTTGATAACAATAGAGGGATTCAACTTTGAAAGACCAGGAATTACACCTGTTCAAAATCCTAAGCTACTTTTTCCATGCTTGGATGGTAGGTGGAGGTGGAGGGACTTATTGTCAGGAAGAGGGGAGGAGTTTAGGGAAGGGGAGTTCATGTTTCTATTTATAAAGATTTGGTTGAAGTTACTTTTCTTATACATGTTTAATTAAGAATAGTACATTTTAAATTAACTTTTTATCTTGTTTCCTGTTACATATAAAGTGCCAAAGACCGATTTGTTCCTAATCCTCCCTAAGTGGATGCATTATTGTAGGTAGACTTTATTTATTATTGCTGATAAGGGTATGTATGACACCATATTCTTTGTTTATATTGTAAAGGAAAGTCATCCTGTACCCTCCTTCATCCTCCCTCACCCATCCATCCATCGTAGCAACTCCATAAATGGTTAACCAGCTCTTGGGTCCTTGCGTTTTAACCAGCACACCAGCTACAGGTTTGATTGTCCGGCGAATCATTTTTATGATTCGCTGGACAATTCACAACTCTTCATACGACAGATTGATTGACGTTAAGATTGAGGCAAAGCAAAGCAACTGACTCACATTTTAAGCAAACGCGTTTAAGTCGGTTGCAGACAGACTTCTTCTGATCCGACACAATGTCAATAAAGATAGTGAAGATAAAGCCACCAGAGATAAACACCATCACTAGTTCTTGTCTCTGAGGAGATTCTTTGAGACCACTGTAGCACATATCTGATAACAGCCAAAGAGAAGAGAATGCAATCTGGTGGAAGTCTTTTTATCTAGGCCACCCTTTCTCAAACTTTTTTTTCAGTCACAACACCCTTTGAGAGCATCAACAATCTTGAGCCAATCTCTCAATCAAAGCAGTTTGAAGATGCATTTCTATCCAGTTTGAAATGCAGCTTAAAACGCACACGCATCTACATCCCTCTGACAGAAATCATGTGGCCAGTAATGATCTGCAGTTTTCTTCTTGCCAATTTCATCATTTGGAATTATGTACAATTGGGTCTGTTAGAGGCGACAGGGTTTTTTTTTCCTTCTCTGAATAATTCACATGACACTGTAGGTTGCCGGGGTACCCTGGTTGAAAGAGAGCTAGATAGGCAACTCCATCTAAACATTAAGCTCAAAGGAAATCAAAAGCTCTTACAGTAACATTGTGCAAACTAAAGGCCACTAGAACTTTGTGCACTGAAAGGCGGAAGAATCAAGACTAAGCAGATTCCTACAGACACTAAATTCGGTTTGGAACGCCATCGTTATTACCATCTGCAAGTATTAAGAAATTCACATTTACCGCTTAATTGTGAGACCACGCGAACACAAACAGGTCCGAGAATAAAAAGGACTTAGACGACCATCATAGAGGATGTGTCTGGATTGGTCGCTTACCTAGCCCTGATGGAGAGAACGAGTTTATATCCCCTAGAGCAAAAACTAGGGTTGCTCTTCAGGGCTCAGAACCCGCATGCGGTGAAATGATGAATCAAGTAGACAGAAACTGCTTTCATAGAGATAATTATTATAAGAGTTTATTTCCTGACTGCTTTGCTTATCTTTTCTTTTGTAGCTAGACTAATCAACAAGTATTGACACAATTTTCTTAGAAGGCATCTGTGGATATTCATCGTTAAGACCCGTCATAAATTAAAAGCTCCAGATTTTAAAAAAAAATGTTTGAATCTACGTCAGAATGTCCCAATGCTTGTATTTCACGTATTTATAAAACCGAATCCTGTTTTTTTTCTACCTCTATGCTTATTTTGTGAGAGCCAGTTGTGATATCCGTGAGCGTGCGGAGATGGAATAAAGACCAGTTTTTATATTCCAGACAGGTTTCAAAGAGGAAATGCAACATTCAGTGTCTGAAAGAAGTAATTAAAATGACTGTCACTCTGGCAATGTCACACACTTGGCAGGGAGACAGGAAGGCAGAAATGTCAAAGGGTATCTCCTGGAAGTCTGCAGCTGACTGAGCCACACAGCCATAATCAAAGGATTAAATGAGGAAAAACAAAACCCAAAAGACTGCTGGGGGACAAAATGTTATGAGAATATTAAAGAGGGATTCAAAGATGGTGCAATTTAGACTGACATTTGTTTTTGAAAGCTCAGACATGGAGTAATTGTTTGGCTTGCACAATGGCACAAACGATCACCCTCAGGAGAACGCCATCCCCAGCGCTCGCACCGAGGGACTCCTATTTTCAACTCCTTTGTGGTGTTTGTGATTCTGTTACCCATGAGTCTGAGGGACCCGCAGTATTATTGGGTTTTTAAACAATACCACCACAATAATATCTTTAAAATGCGTTTATGACTTCATCCCAATTACAGTTATAGCGAAAACATATAGTATATTCTTGCATCACCTTTGCCAAAAATAACTTCAATCGCCATTTGTTTTTAGTGATATTTGGAAATTGGAATTTCCCAATATTTAGCTCATATTCATAACTTTATATATTTAGATATGTACATTTCTATTTCTACTCTTTGTTTTTATACAGCTTCTTATTTTACTGCTAATGTCTCTTCTCATGTTTCTGAGATATTGTACAGTTTAAATTTTACCTTTAGGGTTTGATACATCTGATACATCGATAAATTGATAGATACATTATCTATACATCTATTCTCATGAGTATTGTATTTTTAAATATTGGGACATTACAAAAAGAGACAATGACAAGAAAACTGTTCCCTTTTCTATGTTCTCCAAAGAAAACAGAGCAAAAGCTGTTCAGAACAATTAACAACATCACTGTTCTTTTAGTAAACATTTTTAAAAAAAAACACTGAACAGGGGTTTAACCTTCTAGTTGACATTATACCTGAATTGGCAAATTCACAATTATTCTTCCCGTAAATGAATTAAATACACTATCAGCCCGCTCTGCTAAAAACTCAGACCTCCATGAGGATTAGATCAGAAGGATCATGCAGGTAATCCCTGAAAGTTTATACATGCATGTGTGTGTGTGTGTGTGTGTGTGTCTGTGTGTACATGTCTTTGTGGATGATTTAGAGAGCCTGAGTTTAATAGTCTTTGTTCTGCCAGGCAAAAAAGAAAAAAGAAAAAGAGATAATCGGATTTTGATGCGTGGATAATTAGAAATGCATTTACAGCCGTTTCCCCTCTTTGTACGCATGGCCTCAGAGCCCCGATCTGCGCTCTGCTTCTTTGTTTTATCTTATTTATTTATTTCGAACCCCCAGTTTAGACGGAGAGGCGCGCGGGGATTGGTGGTAGACTGACAAAAAAATAAAAAAAAAATCCCTGAGCCGCACAGCCCCTGATGTATTATGAGTGTCAGATCTCTACTGATGCTGCAGAGGTTCTCCAAAAAAAAAAAAAAAATCACGTTGCAGAAATCACGGTAAGGACAGCAGAGAAAACCCGTCCTGATCGATCCCACGCAACAGTTAGATAAGTGGTCGGCCTGGATCCAGCCTGTTTTAGGTTTGTGCGTTCTTTAGGAAGTCGCTTAACAAATTGAGGGGGTATCATTTAAGAAAAAAAAAAGAAGATGCATTGACATGATATTCAAATAGCAGTCGATCCGTTCAGATTCAGATCGTACTCACAGGCGTATGTCATGGAGAAGCTGTTCCCCATCTTGACCATATCCACCTGCGGCACCAGTTTGGGGATGTCCTGGTGCTGAGACAGGGCAAAGCGAAAAACCTCATATTCGTGCGATTCCGTTGGGAACAATCCTCCTGTTGATCGGCAAAGAAACGGGACTCAACGTTAGGGAAACACACAAACAGAGGAGAGATTCTTGGAATGGAGGTTTAACGGCTTGAGACAAAGGTTCTGGCGCGCGCGCTGTGCGCCATTCTCACCTATATTGATGTTACTTGGAAAACTTGCGCTTGAACCCAAGCACATCCCCAGTAAACTGGTGTAGAGGATGCTGAGGCTTCGCTGCATATTTCCGTTTGCATTGGCGAAGGGAAAAGGAGTTGGAATCCACGCATAGGTTTGTCCGTGTGTGTGAAGTTAAATTCCACGCGTCTCCTTCCGCTCCTCTCGCAGCGGCTTTTCACGCAGACATCGATGCAACAGCGAGAAAATTATGGCAATGGCGAGGATGCACCTTTCTCTCCCCTTCTCTCTCTCTCTCTCTCTCTCTCTGTCTCTCTGTCTCTCTCTATTACTCCGCTGATGCTCTCTCGTCCTTGGCTGCTGTTGTATGAGCCGGAGAATGACTTCAGCTTCAGGCGCTCAGCAAAAAAAATACGCGCGTCTTTGCAAAGCTGACGCGTCACAGTGTCAATTACTTCTCCGTCCCTCTTTAAAGAACAGCTTCTCCCCTTGATACGGCGAGATTTCATTTCTTTATTATATGCAATACAGCATTGCGTCCTAGGAGAAATGATGGTGTCACTACAACAGGGTGGGAAATATAGTGTCAAATGATGAAATGTTCCTAATTAAAATTCATAAAGAATCATGATTTAATTTCACTGGAGGTTGTTTTGACATCTAAAGAACAAAAATAACACTTTCACTCCCACTTGCCTAATTACTATTTTTTGCAGTATGCATCCTTAGCACGCACCTACTGATCCTTCATGACAGGCACAGCCTTTCATGGATGTCAGTTTATTTTAAGGCACTATAAAAGTGTCCCATATACAATAAACTTCTACACTTATATCATGCTCTTTATCAGCCAATATTTATTACGTTTGGCAAACAATTAAGCGACTTGACTTTCTCCTAACAGCAACACATTCACAGGAAAACTTCACACTTAACCCATAAGAGCCCAGACTCAGTTATGTCATTACTCAAATGAAAAAATTATGGGGGACATGAAATAGACAAAATGAAACATTTTTCTGCAATTGCAGTCTGAAATGCAGCTGCTTGTCAAAGATCTGTCGGTTATGGTCCTCAACAACAAGCGATCACAATATTTTTCCTTTCACTTTTAGAGAGCTGGTATGTCATCTGTCTTCATATACAATCTTTGGTTGTGACAGAATTAAAACAATACCATGAAAACATCAAAGATAACACAACAACTTACCACATTACTTGTCTCAGTGTACTATGTATTTGTTGCCTGGTTAGTTTGTTTATTATGTTTGTTTAAAAGGTCAACAAAGCAGATGCCAATGGTAGTAGCTCTGCCAGAATTTTCCATCCATTTTTAATCCATGTAAGTGCTGTGGAGGGTCCCTTATTATCCCCCTTATTACCATTTTCGGCTTGGCTTTGTTACTAAAGGTATATTTATTTTATCCATTAAACAATTCTATTTGTAATCTAATCTATCTGATATAATATCTATATAATAGGACGGTACGGTGGCGCAGTGGTTAGCACTGCTGCCACACAGCAAGAAGGTACCAGGTTCAAATCCACAGCTGCTGGCTTTTCTGTGCATAGATTACATGATCTCAACATCTCTGCATGGGTTCTCTCCACGAACTCCAGCTTCCTCCAACAGTCCAAAAACATGTGATATTGATGAATTGATTGTGTACATCCTTTGTGGTAACTCAGAAACTGTTTCGTGGATCATTTAAATATTTTATACCCACATATTCATTAATGCATGCAGAACTGGATTGAGTTGGGAAAAATGTATTTTGAATACTAGGAGGAGCTTTATCCCCAAAGGTTTTTGGTCCGATTTAATCCGAATTTGGAGAAAAAGTATCAATGCAAGGAAGTGCATCTAACAAATTACAAGTCTTACTCTGATATTCATATTTTTTACCCACTAAAATAAGTATCTAAATTTTCTTTTTACAAAAAACACTGTTTCTCAGACATAACGTCATTTGAGATGTTCAAACGGGATTTCTAGTATAACGCATGACACCGGGAACTTTGGAAGACAGTGTAGGCCTAGTTTTCAAATGAGAATAAAAAATGTCTGTAATAAAAACCTTCTGTAACACATTTGTAACATTACAATTATTATCTCTGACAAGGGGCTTCATTTGCAAAAATGTAATTTCAGAAATTTGGTCCATTTGGTCTGTTTTATATCCCCCATTATTTTTCCTTTAAGGAGAAAGTGGTCTCAATATGTTATGGGTTAGTATGTCTGAAAGAACAGATACAGTTATAAGATAAATCTAGCCATTCTTACCTTTCAGTGGCCTGGCATATTTACACTTAGAAAATAAAAAACAATACATGAATGGAATCATCTCCACCGGCGATTCCTGCGCTTGGGGAAATGGGAGCTGAAAGCACATATCAATCTAAATTTCAAGAACCATTTCAAGAGTTTTGGAATGGGAGAATGACACGGTGAGAAAAAAGCTTAATATTGGCATGACTCACCGTTTAAACTGGCTCGGTTTGAAGTAAAAGTTCAGAATTCCGAATTTGAAAGAGGTTTTGCCTTGCATGCACAGCCTCCCTCTCGCAGATGACGACTGGTGGGTGGCTGATAAGCAGGGCTATGATTTAAATATTCTACGCACTCTTTAGGGACTTCTACTGCCAATTATTTTCACATAAAGATGAATAACCTCATGATTTTGTGCACCTACAACAAAATGGAACCACATCTCCTTTATTTCCATGAGATTGATTGCGAACCAGGTTCGACTTCTTCTTCTTTCTGATTAAAACTACAAATCTGGCCGCAGCATTTTATGGAAGGAACAATGGGAATGCTAGAAGTAAAACGTTATGTAATTTATGAGTGACTGATGTTCCAGAAATTCAGGCAGAATCTTCAATTTTCCTCGCCTTTGTTCAAAACGATGAGGTTTCAGCTCCACAGAAACGGCCTGGCAGGCTTTCATGACAATGTTTCTCACATCAATTTTAAAAAAGGTGTTTCTAACTGTCTGGAACGGTGACTAATATTCTCTATGTAGACAGAAAACCTTGCAGTTATTGTCATGCACTGCATGTAAAATGAGGCATTCCAACAAACACTTTTTTTTTATTGTTTTCACAACCTAACAAGAAAAAACACACAGTCACATGTATTGAACAATTTTATTTAAAAATGTTCAAACAACAGCACATACTGTATAGATGTGTAGTTTATCACTTTGTGACGTGATTTGCGTGAGTCAAAGGAAGATAAACTACAAAAATACATTTTAGCGCCTTAATCTCATTTTATGCTGACGGTGTTGCCGTTGTCATTAATAACCTGATGGTGCAGCAGACTAGCAAATATTAATCGCCATCAACATTCAGTGTGTCTTTTAATTACAGCGCAAACATTAAGCAATGCAAGGACCCTGATGAAATGATGTACATAATAACTTCTTTGTTTTATGATACATGTATGATATGATATATGATTTATTGTTTGTATTTCCAAATAAATTGGCCTTCTGGGGCTTTCTGAAAAGAGATTCAGGTATTTAAGTGTCCAACCAAAGGACATCGCTCTACAGCGCTCCCTAGAGTCTTGTCTGTGTGGATTCTCAGTCATCCAGGTCATGATAATCCATGTGGGTTGAAACCAAAGTAATTGGACTTCTGTTTTGGCTTGAAGACGTTTCACCTTTTCACCTTTCATCCAAGAGTCTCCTTCAGTTCAGAACTACAGTCTTAGGAATGAAACACGGCCGTCGTAAACATTTCATTACTCTGTTATGGTGAATTAACTAAACAGTATCTTTGCAACTATCGCTTTTGAATCTTAGTTACTGTCTTTAGTACAAGCATCGTATTTATGTTCAGTATATGGAACTTGGAGTCTGGCTCAAATGTCATTTAGGGTGATAGGTAGGCGGATTCAGCAGACATATGGTTTTCCAAACGTGTTTTTTATTTTATTTTAATTAACAGTGCACTTTCAAAAGTGTAACTCAGACAAAATAGAAAGAAAGAGAATAAAGTAATTCTCCTATTTAGCTCACAAGAAGATGAAAGTCACTGCCAATGAAATCACCAAAACCTTAAATAGGAGGAACCACCGGTCAGTTCCCTCTCAAGCGGTACCTCTGCATGGTGTGAACAAAGAAACAAACAAATGTGAGTTGTGACCAAAGAAATCAACAATTTCACCCATAATTATATGTCAAACACAATAAAGGAAATTGAAAATAATTTTTGAATGTGTGTTTATTTTAACTTACTACTACGCTTGGATGTAAACTGTAACTTATTACAAGCTCTAACAAACCTGAAGTGGTATGTGAAATAATCTTACTGCGGCAATGGTAGTGAGGTGATGAGGAGGAAGGGTGAGGAACGAGTGGTGGGTGTCGAAAGAGGTCTCACCAACAATGTTGTTTGCATTATATGACTTTCCTGCTTAACGAACTAGATAGTCTCATCTTTGACATTTAAAACAAGGGAGTTTAACTGCATTCACGTCATAAACTGTGTTTAGTAACTGCAACCTAATTGCATTCAGTAAATGAAAGATCACTTTTTCATTAAAGTCAACATAATTGTGGTTAGTATATGCAACATAATAATTGAGTTCAGTAAATTAAGCATTACTTTGTTTGTCGGATTCATCATAACATAATTCTATGATGAACTGGAGTAAATGCGGCGTTCTTTTTTTTTAATTGTAGGATAGAATTTTTTTCAACTTTTAATTTCCTTCCATTTATTCCTTTAATTTGATCCAAATCGTCCAAACCAATCATCTTAATGGCCCATTTCTCTTTCTTTTACCCTTTAAGCAGTGTGGAAGTTGTGGAATAGTGTCAGTAAGAAAATAATGTAGTGATTGTGTGCAAGACTTTTTTTTGTTTTGAATATTTTCCCTCCCTGATTCCCAGAGTCTGTTTCGGAGTTTGGGTCTGCTTTGCATTTGCCTGCACTGCCAGGTGTGTAATGAGTGCCATGCTATATCTTTTTCTTAAATCCTGATTAATGCAAACGGTTGTTAGAATAGCATATAAATATTCCATGCTGCTAAGTCGTAGTAAGTAGAAGGAAATCAGAAAGACATTTTCGTCTTCAGAGGACATATTGTGAGTTCCTGTCTAATGGTTTTTAAAAGCAGTCAATATGTACGGTACAAGTATTATAAAGATAATCCTTCAATATATATGTGGGTTGTACTTCAGTTTGAGAACGAGGACGAAGAACTCAAAAACACGATAACTCCTCAGCGTGTTATTCCTATAATAGAGCTGCAGCACTTATGCTGTAAAGCACTTGTGTACATTATATTGCTGGAGGCAACACCATAAAAAAGAGTGTTGTTGCAGAGGTCGACAAAGGAGTAACATATATCAATGAGGACGAGGAGAAGATGTGGAATAGGAAACTAATATCACAAACTTGCAATATATCCCTCTCCAGGGACCGCAGGAACAGGACAGGAAGTACAAAAGTGCAGTTAAAGTTGATGGTGGTTGGAGATAGACATGGCCAGAAATTAGCGTTATAATAATAAAGTCAATTTTGTCGGGACACTGCACCACTTAAATGATCGATACTGCTGAATACAATCAGTCTCTAGTGGGTCTTTAAGAGGGCCCAAAATGGAGCATTGTAACCAGGGTTGGGTTCTGTACTTTGTAGGGCTGCATGATTGTATTTCACTACAACTGGTATATTCGTAGACGTTGTTAACGCTGAGTAACTTTACCCTAGAAAGTCACACATCCTTTCATCAAATAAGACGCTGTTTTTTTAAATTTTTTTTACCATACTATGCTAAATTTTCGGTCACACTCTGGATTACACACTCTGGATTACACACTCTGGATTACACACTCTGGATGACGACAACTTTTTAAGTTGTCGTCAACATCAGTGTTGAAGAACAGGAATGAGGGAGAGATTAAATATGATGTCCTTTCTTTGCAGGGAAATCCAAATTAAACTCGTCGTAGAACCAAACTGATGAACAAAGATGAAGAATTATAATTAAAGACTCTTGATTTCTATTAAATCTTTTGAATTTTGATTTCTGATCAATAGTTGGGCCCCTATAAGCGACACCAAACAGGAAACAGCTCTCTGAAGTTAAAATACCACAACTTTTTTCCTTTTTTTTTTTTTGAGGGGTGGCATGTTTTCTAATGATTTTTAAATATGTAAATATATGTAAATATGTAAAAAAAAAAAAACAAGTGGAAAGGAGCTCATTGTATCACCTCCCCTTCTCTTTAAAAGTCTCTTGCACATTGTTAGCATTGCTATATAACTTTTCCTCAGTCTCATTGAGGTAAAAGTTATGTGGTCAGTCATGTGGCTAAAGAGGCAGATGATAACAGAGCTAAAAAGTCAATAAAGATTGGACTTACCTTCATCCGGCGGTCTTTCGTCATACGTGTCTATGTGTCTGATGGATACGAAAACAGACAGCTCCATGCTAACAAGCCCCTCCAGCATCATAGTTAGTGTTTTGGTGTTTGTTGTGTATTTATTTGTCAGTTTATTCAAAGGTTTGTTTTTCCTCGAGTGGCCAATATCATTTAAATGAAAAATATTGTTAAGATAAATATTAACAATAAGACTCCAGAAGGCTGTGATTCTTTAATAAACATCAAGCAAATAAAAACATCAACCGTTGTATATTCTGTTTGTTTGTGATTTTAAAATAAAGTGTTTAGAAAAATGGAAAATATGACCTATGTGTCCTCAATATTTAGTTACAGCCCTCGTTTGGAGAGTCCTACCGTAACCCTGCATGTTTGAGTGTGATCTTAGATCATCATTAGTTCCTGCTCTTAACAGAAGACCTCAATAAGTGTATCACAGTTTTTTCAGCTGTATAAAACATTAGCCTTTGCATTTTAGTTTTGGAAATAAAAATAAAACAGGACTGAGTTTTTTTATTCTGATGAAAATAGAGAGAAAAGTGAGAGATTTTTAATAGGAATTTCAACCAGTCCTCTAAAATCTTGAAGTTCATTTGCCTTTGAGTGCTTCATGACAAAAGATCCACTCATCCAGCTGTGTGTGCTCCTACATTAACAAAAGAAAAGAGATACTACAACACAATATTAATGAAACAATGATGTAAGAATTGTCCTCCCACCTCTCTAAATGCGATCACTCAGTTGAACAAAAGAGATCAATGTCACACCCAGATGCCAGTAATGGATTCTGAGTTTTGGCTAGTTACTTATTTTATCTGAACACTTGATTACACCGTTTGTTGAGTACATGCTTTATTTCCGCTCTGTACCTTCATTGAGATGAGTTATTGACACAGGGCTCAATTAGACGCCCATCTAATGGATCTAGGATGTAGGCTCTGAGAGACACCTTGTCCTTTTAAAAGCAGGAGAGCATCCAAACTTTTGAAAAATATTGACTATCTAAAAATTTAAATAGAAGATACTCTGAGTCCTTTGACGATACATTATATTTCATGGTTCGCTTGGAATGTATCATGTTTTATGTTTGAAATACCGAAAAAACTGTACCTCCTCAAATCTGGGAACCAATGTGACGATCTAAAGTTTGTTGTTTCTCCTCTCCACGCTCCAGTTCCAGCTCTTGAATTCTCCTGGCTGGGGTTACATAATCCCCACACCGACTGGATACCTGCTAAAACCATGACTTGGAGTTCTTACTGTCATTCCTCTGTAGACTGCTCAGCATCTGCTTCCACATATAGATCTCACCCCCTTCCTCCCGTAGGATGAGGAGAAGCAGACGCCTCCTTCTCTATCCCTCAACAAACATATGACCAGGGCACTAGCACTAATTGGTGCCCTAAGCTGAATTTGGTTAGTTGGTGCCAATCCTTCAACATAAGTAAATTACTTCAATTTAACCTCAACCTCAATTGAATGCATTATGTTCACAAACAGCATTAACAATAATAAAATCAGAAAGAGTAAATTTAACCTATAAAATATAAAAAAAAAAAAAATGCAGCTTTTTTTTTGTTTCGTTCACTTACAATATTTATCTATTATTTATTATACATTTTAATTATGTAACAAAAAAAGTGTTATTGTAAGAATTAATTTAATATATTATCATCATTGTCAACCTAATATAACAAGGAAATCGTAAATTGATATTTGACTGTAAATTCCACATTCTAGGACCACCAGCTGGTCAGTTTGCTGCTCCTGTTCACCAGATATGAATGCAGAGTGAAGACAAACATGTTAACAGGCATTAATTAATGACAATAAAGACTGTTTCTGGAAAGTTAGCTTAATTGAATTGCCAGTATCAGCAGTTACAGAAAAAAAATGAATGAATGAATGTCCAGAACAAGTTGAGGCACAGACTCTCCTTCCCTCTCTATCTAGTGCTGTTATGGAACCTGCGGTGAATTATGCCAATAATTGTACTTTTACACTAATTTAAAATACCTGCTGGTGAAGCTCTGCATCTCTTTCTCTGGCTCTCGCTCCGTCTCCTGTGCTTACCCTCTTTCTCTCTTTCTATTGGAGCAGCTGAGTGGCTTGTTATGTCTCTTGGGTTCACACTGCGTTCCCGCAGTCCCACATTTTTTTTATTGAAGCTATTTGACCACCACTCATTTTCTACTGGCTGATGGTGCCCCCGCCTCCATTCCACTCCTAACCTTGATGCCTTAAGCAAGCACATAGTCTGTATATAGGAAGGGGCGGGCCTGCATAGGACTCTCCACTGTCTTTGCGTCTGGTGGCACCCTGCCATACAGCAGGCTCTCAAAGCCGCTTAGCGTCTGGATTCTTCCATGTCAATAAGGAGTGTAAGAAAGTAAGACCCTGTATTAACTAATGAGGGCTAAGCAACGTCACTGTGAATACTGTGTTTTCTTTCTGCGCTATATTATCGGCAAAAATTGATGCCATTACGATTTGGGTTAAAGAGTAGCCTTAGTGATTCCTGGGGTTCGCCAACTTCTACCGTGGCTTCATCCTTGACGACAGTAATCTGATGGTCCGCCTCACCAAACTCACTGTCAGTGCTGCTCTCTTCATCTAGTGTCATGAGAGCGAAAAATTATACAATCACCTGAAGGAGAGGTTCACCTCTACTCCCTTCCCAGCACACCCCGATGATAGTCAACAGTACATGATTGAAATGCTGAGCACTGGGAAAGCACCGGGTGGTGGGAAGGTCATTATCCTGTAGAGCAGGGATATAATTCCAGAAACAAGAATAGTGAAAGACCATCCGCTCTGACAAGCCAAGTGAGTAGCCTACAGGCTCCCATTGATGAGGCAGCGTGTTGACATGACAGTACCACCTCTCTCTTTCCTCCCTCCCCCTATCTTTTACCCTATAACCCCTATCTCCCCTCTTAACTCAGGCCTTCCTGGCCACTCAAGACACAATCACCATCCCACGCAAGCAGTATTCCAATAAATTTTCGACACTGTTTTTGAACATTTTTATGAATGCTTTTGGGTTCAGCTTTGGATTTATATCCTCAACAAATTTGACTACCTCTTTAAAACAGATCAAAATCGGTTCATAACGCTTTGAATGATAATGCAAAGCGTTATGAACGCCCCCCCCCAAAAAAAAAATATCTTTCATTACAATAAATTACTTAATGTTCAAGGGAGGAGGGAAGCTTTAGAAAATGAGTCGGTGAGGAAATGTCATAGCCCTTTAGGTCTGAGGGTATCCAAGGCGAATTAGACATCTAACGTTTGACAACATATTAGGTGTGCGGCTCATAACAGTGACATTATTTCCTTTGTGACACTCACAAAGAAAACAGCGAGTGGCAATTAGAAGCTAACCAAAAGAAGAAAATCAACTGAAAAAGGTCTGGGTTTATGCATGTGATGTTTGCTTTGTTGCTTAATGCTGACGGGTGGACGTTTTAAAACTGCCAGAGGACTGCAGATTAGCCTTAAGATAACTCTGGTAAAATGCATTAAATGGCAACATTATGCTTATTTTTGTACATTGTCCTTCAACGACTAATAAATAAAATAAGATGTAAATGAAGGTAATTATCTACAAAGCTCTGCAAGAAAATGTAGATCACACGAGACACCGATGCAGTCACGTCTCCTTTGCCTGTCCCGCTACATTTAACACTCCCCTGACCATCATGCCGTTGCTTTCTTGAGAGTGTTATCTCTTTGTAAAGCGGGATAATGTTTTCTTAAAAGCAACCCAAAGTGTTACACAAATAAAAAGAGACAGCTGACAATAACATGACACTTACCGTCTAATTTATTTTTCCTTGTTAAATGACAATCGCTTTTCTTTTCTCGTTCATTTTGGTAGATCAGTCCTTAGCAGGCTTTACGTTTCCAAAGGTTGAGTACTCCCACTTTCCTTGCCTCAGGGCAGTTTTTATTTTTGAGATTATAGGGAAAAGCATTTCAGCTGACTACACTTCATAGTTGCATCAATCAGCCTCATATACCCAGGAGAGGCTGATGCATAGAACCACAGTAAATTATAGAATGCCAATTATCAAACAGGCATATGGTTCAACTCAAAAACCAACAAGTGGAGCGGGGAATAAGCCCGTCCTCTTGTCTATCCTTTTATTGTCATTCAGGTGTTATTTATCTCATTCCCTTGCTCTTTCTCTTGCTTCCTGCTCTCATGTGCAACCTGCATAATTGCCTTTCCTCTCCACTGGACTTGGGGGAAGTAAAGTTCTCCCAACATCACCGTGGTAATACTGATTGATGGAGTCGATACCCGTGTGGTTCCAGAACATCGAGCAATGCCGCACAGAGACATGACAAATGTCATGTAACAAATTGTAATGGTCTGATTAATTTCCTCAGGAAAAATGGAAATACAGTGAATACCCACAAACGGAAAGAGCAGTACATTAGGACGAGAAAAGGGGGGCTTTTGTGTCCGTTGTGAAGCTGTGCAGACACGAGAAAAGAAAGACGAAGAGGAAATTCACAACTACAGCTGCCAAAAAATGTGTGAGAGAGAAGTCATTCATAAATCAGCAAAGTTTCAAATGTATATTTTGTTGTGACATGAGTAGGAATTGAACTCTTCAAATCCGGGGAATTCTTTTTAATTGATTTGATTTGGCCTGACATGTCAGCGCAGCATAACAAGGATTTGCATTTCCATTAGTGCATGCTACCAACCCATAATGCTTTTCAACTGACTCCAAAACCCGAGTTCAGAGTGGAGACCCTGCTCCTTCAAGTAGAAAGGAGCCACTTGCGTTGGTTCAGGCCTCTGATGGGGATGCCTTCAGGATGTCTCCCTTTAGGGGTTTTCCAGACATGTCCAACTGGGAGGAGACCCCGGGGTAGACCTCACTGGAGGGACTATATATACCCCATGTATATGTACAACCTGGAATCCCCCTGAATGAGCTGGGGAATGTTGCTGGCTAGATGGGCATTTAGAATAGCCTGCTGCCAGAGTGACCCAACCGGAAGAATAAGCGGAAGAAATTAGATGGATGGAGACATGCTACCTGCTAGAAAGTATGAAGCTCTCACAAAAGTTCTATAAGGAAGACCATGCCCTCGAGGCGCAGTCATTTCTCATACTTCTCTATCCGCCTCATCTTTCACACATGCTTAGTCTAAATTACTTGTGTCAAGGTCTGGGCCATCAGTTGATATCAGTTGCTTTAATCAGCAGCATATATATTGTCGTGGTGACACACCTTCATCGTTAGCCTTTCATCATTTTTGCTGCTATCTTGTGATTCTCACCAATCTTCTAGTTCAGGTTCGACTGCTGGATCTCACACCCTCCACTTCCCCATCTCCGTCTGCTCCTCGCTGAGCCATCCACCTCATCAGTCATCAGTCTCCGTAAAGTTTTCAGCCAATACTACCAGTGCCTAGAATCCAAAGACTGTTGTTCATAGTAGTTTCTCTACGATCATAATCTCCTCGAAGAGTCTTAAAGTCAATGACTTTTGAGGGACTAGTTATTACATTTCATCGGCTGTAATAAACACTCATCTTTACCTCATTCTCCGTTTCTCCTGACCGAACCATCTTTAACTGCTGACATGCTAGCCTCGAGTAGATAGAACCTGAAAAACAGTGAATAAACACATTTAATTTTATATGTTGCTGTTGTGTTGCTGTTTTTCCCATCCCACAACATGACAGGAAAAAAAGGGTTACTTTACCTCTTTTTTGACACACCTCCTTTCGCCTAAAGGGAAAATGATGAGACAGTAAGAGAAAGACGATATCTAAAGTACAAACAGCGCATGCTGGAGAAAAACTAAACTTTAAACCAAACAATTCTATAAGAAGTTGAGGGAACAGAGAGCAGAACAAAGAGACTTAAAACTTTAAAAAATAGTTATCTCTCTGTTCGTCTGTACAAGTTTGGTCTTGCGCACATGCTTGTTTGAGGGGCGGAAGGGTTGGCTGAGGTTGGGAATAGATCACAACTGCTTAGAAGCACGCTCCACTCTGAAGGTAATCCATCCGGGAAGCGGATCGGCATTACTCTGTGTCATAAATTAGTGATGGCAAGGCGAATGCAGCAGGATTTCGACTTAGCATCTATGATAATTTTTTTTTTGCATTTATAGTCATAAAGGCCTCAAAATTCAGATAAACATTGTGCAGATTCAGTACAGTCAGCATCTGGTCAAATTCGAGACCAATTTTTTTTCTGACCAGAAAACACCTTATTTCCCCTTTCAGTTTCGGACTGAGTTGCAGCCTCAAATGGAGGAGTATCTTGGTATCGCATTGATTGGGAGAGAGGACCATGAGAGGCATCAGCAGTAATCTGGGTGTTCTACCAACCCTCACCTATGGTCATGAGTTCTTGGTAGTGACGTAAAGAATGAGGTCAAGGATACAATGAGCTTCATTTATAGGGTGGCTGCCTTATGGATAAGGTGAGCTCAAACATCCGGAGGGCACTCAGAGTGGAGCTTTTCGACTGCTTTGCATGAAAAGGAGCCATTTGAGGTGTGGTGGGGTCGGATTAGGACGCCTCCAGGACGCCTCCCCTTGGAAGTTTTACAGGCACGTTGAACTGGGAGGAGACCTACTTGGAGTAACTATATATTTCATCTGGGGATCCCACGGGATGCAGGGGAGCGACGCAGGGGAGAAAGACATCTGGAATGCACTCCTTGACCTGCTACCATCTCATCCAGATAAGAAGAAGAAAAAGGAATGAAGTAAAGCACAGACTTGAACTTGGTAGAAAATAAAATAAGTTCAGGTTATTCGAGGAATGAGATACAGTAGGTCAAACTTTCAAACACAGCTGTTATAGTCACTTATATATATATATATATATATATATATATATATATGCTATACGACCAATACATTTGAGTGGTGTACATTGATATGGTACCCATCTGCCTTTCAGTCCAATAATTTTGAATATCAAGCTTCCCTTGTCTGTATGAACCTACAATCTGCCTCGACTAAAAAAGCATTTAAGATCAATCAAAACAAATTAAGGAAAGGCTTACAGTGTCATCCCAAATGTGATCGCACTGGATTGTAGGAGCGACAAAAGGAAAATAATTTATGGCAGGAGCTCATGCTGTCAGTCTTACTGGTCAGTGTTTACCAGTTCATTAGAAGCATTTGACGATAAAAGCGGCAGCAGCTGCGAGTCGTGAAGAGGAAGAGTAAAAATAGAGCAATGGAAACGTTACCGTTGCTATTTTAAACAGAGAACTAATTATTACACAAAGCTGGTATCCGTGGCCCCGGAGTGCAGCGGGAGAGGCGTGCACTCAATCCTTTCTGAACTTCATTGAAGAGAAAGGGAAAAATTTGGATATGAAGTAATTAATTTTCTAATAATGAAATTCATCTGAAACCTCAAAGGGCTGGTTTGGCTAACCACTTCCTGCCTCCCCCACACACATTCACACACACACACACACACACACATGTAAACAAATGTTTCAATATCATGGCTCATGTGCTGCAGTATATGTTGCAGGTGATGGAGTTGACAGCTCCTTCCCATTGAAAGCAACCACGCTTCACATATTTGCCCAGGGAAATCAGCAGTGGTCCAATCAATTTGAAAGTCTATCTGTGTGTGCGTGGGTGTGTGTGTCTTTATGTCAGCAACGCAGACTTTCACTGCAGCAGCTGCACAGCGTATGAGCTCGTTAAATCAGCAGGCCTAATGATCTCAATCGCTGGATGGTGCAGTCTGACTGACTCCAGACTTGCAGGGAAAGTCTTGAAGAGTGGAAGAGGGAAACTAAGGGGGAAAGGTCAATGAAAAGACAAAGAGGAAGAGCGAGCGGAGTAAGTAAATACAGCGAATTTTACAACAAAGGGATGTCTGATCAGCTCTTTCATTGCATCATTCCCAGAATCAAAATGTGAAATGCAGGTATCCTTCAGTTGAAGTTATGATTCATCTGTGAGCCTGAGAGATATTCGTCTGTTGGCCTGTCCAAGCAGCGCCGAGCAGACAAGTATGAGTAATACAGGTGAACATGCCCACCGTTACATGCTCAGCAAAGCAGGTCACGCACACATTGATTCACAGCAGGTTAATGCCTTTTAGTGTATCATACTGTTGCTGCATTATTATGTTGCTTTTTTCCTTTATTACCAAGTGTGGAGGACTAAAGACCAAAACGCTGACACCACAACTGTCCGGAAATACAAAAACCTCTTCCTACGCAAATGGAATAACATGACCTTGATGAATGAGAGTCTACAATTCCTAGAGGTAGTTGTACTTTAAATGGAGCCAGAATGTTGTCCCCTGTTCTCAGCCTTTATGCTATACTTAGCTGAATGGCTGCTGAACTCCAGCTGTGCATTTAAAAACATAATCCGTAACACCTGTGGTTTCTGGTGGCAAGTGTGGTTTCACGCTACAGCAAACACTCGCTGAGTAGATATACCTTATCAGAAACATAACAGAAGAGTCAGTGATGTGTCTGCTTACAGTGAGCCAAACAAATTCATGTTGGCGTGACAATAAAGCTAAAAAAATATCCTTACTCATTATCGTACTCCTCCTGTGCAAAATCATTGGAAGGATGAGTGATTTTGACATATTTACGGCAATAATGTATATCAATGATAAAAAGCAAGAGTGGAAACTGTTGCATTTGCTGTAACTTCCATGATTATATAGTATGATAGAGCATAATACCCTTTGAAACAATTCAAATTTGAGGCATGAATCCATGATGGACTGTGTAAGTAATAATGGAAAAAGCTGGAGAGATCATTATTGATTCTAAATTCATTAAATGGCAATTACTGAAAGCTACAGGACCATAATTTGTACAACTAACAGGGTGGAGTTCACAGAAATCTCAAGTATAACTTATAACAGCAATTCAATCAGAGAAGACAAGATGTCAAAAAAATGAATGATTTATTACAACAGATGATGTGTGATAACGAAACTATAAGAAAGTCTTTGGCGCTCAGGGATTGTGATCGAACGGTCTCTGACCTGAGCAGCTCTATGGAATATCCTCCCTCTGGAGTGGAGTCTGTATACTGGTGGTGGTGGCTGATGACTCTGCTGATGGGTAATGAGACTGATGGATCTCTGAGGACTATAGGTTTGGATGCGGGGACACAAGAACCAGCAGCATGCAAGAACTAGATGGATGGAGCGAGAGTCGTATGTAAAGACAGCAGCTAATGGCCGATGGGCTAAACATGCATGATATGCATGCTTATGCATGTCAATTAATGCCCCAGGCTGTGCAGCAGGTAATTGGTAACTTTAGAATGACATCCAACCTCCAGATCAGGTCATCGAAATCTCTACCATTGTTAGTCTATGAAAAACACAACTGTTCTCACTAGATTTTTTTTGGGGAAGACTTTATTCTCATACAACTTAGTCTACAGTGGATATGATGACCACTTTTCATATAATGGCCCCCTTTTTATCTGAATCTGTTTTTATGACTCCGATGTTTATCATTTTCTTACTTACAGGTGTTTTTTCTGAACCTGTTTTTATTCCTTTAACAAATGCTTGAATTTTACTTAATTTGTGTTTTTATATGTTTTTAGCAATGTGACATATCATTTACCAATCATTAATGTTACAGATTCTGTAAATTAATATGGATTTATATCTGTAGCCACTCACACAGATCCCCATGGGTTGAACTTCAGAGAGGCCACTTGAGCTCTTCCTATGAGCAGATGAATCCAGAGTATTGACTAATGGGGCCAGCAGTGGAAGGCATTTGCAACAAACTGCGGCTACAAAACACGGCTTAATCCTCATAAAGTGGAGGGAAATGAGTCTGTGAAGGTTTGTGAAGGTCACGGCACATCCGGACTGCTGAGAAATCCATTTCCTTTTGGGCTAAAATGTCCCTTGAGTTTTATTGACCCATATCTTTCAAGTGTCCGCGTCTTCTCTCTGGTCACATCTAGAGCTTTAGTGCCAAGGATGGAGAACAGCAATGAGCCGTTGAATGAGTGGGAGTAGCGTACAGCCTGCAACGATACCCGCATGTGACGGAATGGGATTGTTTTCTACACTATTAATGTCCATGTGCATTTTCCATGTGCACATTCAAAGTAGGAGCCGCATGCTTGAGTGTTCACCATTTTCTTCTCTGAAATGTGATGCCCATGGCCGTGTGTGAGTGAGAGACAGAATTAAGTGTGTGCTTTGCTTTGAATGACGCAGAAAGATCACATCTGCGCCAATCGCATCCTGCAGAGTCACTCTCTCATTCCAGAGCCCTCTATTCTCTGAAAAACCCACTATCACAAGCACCCGCGTTAACCCAGCCCCTCATCAACCTCTCTCATCACTCCCTCTTATTTTTCCATATACTCTCCGTCTCTGTCAATCAGGCTTTTCGGGCTCCTGTGTATTTGTGTGGGAGAGGAATGAATCCGAGGCAGTGGAGGCGGTTTCGAAACCCATACAGGTTTTTGGGTGCGTAGCCTTGTCTTCAAGAGCTGCTCTCTTCCGAAATCGGAGGCGTGGTGACAGTGAGGGAACAGAGGAAAACTGAGGTTACAAGCTGAGAGAAGATGATGACGTCCACTCTGTCCACATGTGGCTGCTGTGAAAGAAGGCAGACACAAATCACATCATTCAATGAGAGGAAATACATGAGTGGACAACATTGTTTCTTTCCTATTTAGCGGCCGTCTAGCCTCCTCCTGACTGTTCCTGAGTTTTAAACTAAGTGTCTACATAGGGCAAATGTGGGCATGTGAAGGAAAGAACAACACCATCATGACCCTTGGGAATTTGTTGGATCCCAACCCCTTCCTGTCAAACTAGAACAAGGGAAGAGGAAAAATTAACACTTAAATCCACAAACGTTGGGTGGAGGTGTTGGTGGCGTCAGAACTTACATCTCCCACACACATCTCAGCACATCTCTAATGAATTTTTTTGCTCAAAATGCAAAGAGGCAGAAAACAGAGGGAGCTTTAGAGGGTTTGGTGCAGGAGTGCTGTACATTGTGTAATAAGCAGCGGATGATATGGAGCTGGATGAGCTGAGCCGAGAGGAGGTGTAGGGAAACTGCGATGTTGCTAGCACTCTGCACGCTTTCATTAGCACTCTAAATGCTAATGAATAAATTCATAGCTTTGAAGATGCAGCTATGTTAAATATGCATGGGTTATTCCAGCACTGTGCACGGAGTGGGGAAAAGAGGTTGAAGAGACAGAGAGGGGAGATAAAGATGAGTTGGGTGGGAGGTGGAGGGAAGTAAAGGAAGGCAAATGAAAAGAAGATCAGGAAGTCATGCCTCCTTTTCTCTCCTCTGAACTTCACTCTCTTCTCCTTCCATCTATTCTCTTCTTCTCACTTCCTCTCCTCTCATCCACTCTTCCCATTTCATCTCCTCTCCTTTCCTATTGTCACCTTTAATCTAAAATCCATGAAGAAAGTAGAAATGTCATTCCTCTATTTCCTCCCCATCCCTTTCCGTAATGCTCCCTTTTTCCCTCTATTCTACTGTTTCCCACCTCCACCCATATTCCCTCCGCATCTATCTATTCTCCTTTTTCCTCTTTTAATTCTCTGCTCACTCCTCAACTCACTTCTCAACTCAATTTCCCTACCCTCCTATTCCCTCTCCTCCACTGGTACATAATTTCTTTGTTAACAGGCACATGAAAAGCAAAAACACCCTCGTGGAAGTACTATAAGAAAGCTGATGAAATGAGAATAGCCATCTTAATTGTTGCATATAAGTGTTAGCATGGCTTTTCATGGTGCTCCGGTCCGCTCTCCTCCCCGCAGGGACAGATGCAGAGTCAGTCATTAGTGTTAAGTCAGAAGACATTAAGCCAAGCTGCTTGCGGTGCAGTAATGACCTGGCTGTTTGAAGCTTTGACAACAAGGGACAAATCTCAATGGAGAACGGCTTCTTGGTGCTCATGCTCGCAGCAATGAAATGTGCAGTGTTTGGATTGTTTGGCTTAAGACAAATACAAAACAAGAAACTACTGTATGTGCACCGCTAACATTATCTGCATTTGTTTCACGCTTGAGGCCTTTCATTTTGTGCTTTGCCGCGATGTTTGAACCGAGCTACACAAATTGAATAAATACATGCATAATTCAAGTTAATTGAGCGTAATTGTGTGCCAGACTATAACAGGTTAATGGCTTTCCATTTATACCTCTGCAAAAGTTAAGGAGGGATGGAGGAGCTTCTTCAATTTGATATCCAATTAATATTTATGAGCAGATCTGTGTGAGGGACTTGATGTGAGGACATATCATCAGAGCTGAGAGGAGGTGACAGAGCTATCCGATGACTTGTTTAAAGGGGATGTGACCACATTATTAATAATCCCGTCAAAGATATAGTAGAGGAACGCTAAAGGAAAAGGCTAGGCAAGAGATGTTTTTGTGAATTTCAACAACAAGGTGAATAAAAGAGCTTCACATAAGGCATCAAAATTTGTTAAATGAAAGACAGACTCGTGGGCAGTCCGTAATAGTTTAGCAGCATATTCAAAGGTTATAACCTATGTAATTTAGTATAACCAGCTGGACTTCTAACAGGTTGGAAGTTCATCAGCAGAGGCTGTGGCTACACATGAAACATCATACTACAACTCCCATTAAGCCCCAAGTCACATGTACACAATACCAATGAGGCAACCATCTTAGGTTTCGCCGCAGTTATGTTCTAAATCAAAATTCTGCAGAATCCTTCTACTTCAATATTGAAGTCGCATTCTTTCTTTTTTTTACCTTTAATCCCTCAATCCTACATAAAAACGTTTTTGTATCAATCTCTTTAGACCTGCGCTACAAGGCCAGTCGTCCGGGAGAATGTCAACATCAAGGACTCTGTGTTCTCAAGATATGAATGGGTTTTCCATCGTTCCCTGTTCTGATTGATCAAGACAGTGTTGCAGTAGTAGAGTCTATACAGAAGATAAATTCACGAAAAACTTTATAAATTCTGCTGAAAATGTATTTTCCAATTAGTGCTGTATAGTTAATGAGACTCCATGAGGGATTGTTAAATTTCAGTTCATGAGTACACCAAATCTTTTCTTTTGCAGTCAACTTTCCAATTGCAATTTCTTTTTTAAATTGGAAATTTTGCTGTGACACCCAAAGTAAAATGTAAATATTGCTACAGGAATTGCTATAGAAGTTGTTTGGTTTTTCCATAATCTGTCAAACTGGGAACCTATTCTGCTGAAAAGACGGGGACCTTTGGGATCCTCACTAGGGGTCGACTAATTTTTCTATAATATATATTCATATTGATAGAAGGAAGTGTTGATATTTGTTGCGTGAAATCGGTCATTATAGACAAAGCAAGGTAATTGAGTGCTGAAATTAGCTGCAAGCAATCGTATAAGCCGGAGATTCCAGGGAAGTTGGATAAATGGTTTAAGTTCAGAAATATGTGCATACGTAAGCAGACGGAGCAAAATAAGACCGTATATTTCAGCCTAAATCCCATGGAATGCGAATAGTTTCAAGAATGCAGGTCTTAGTGTGATATATTCAATTTATATGATAGCTCTATCTATTTTCTTTTTTCACCCATGCATTGTTAGAAGTGTTAATGAACAGCTATTTGTATACTCACAGTTGACAGCATAAAGTACATTATCCCTCAATCTGCAACGCTGTTCTTAGTGTTATGAGTTATGCTACTTAAATGGGTTTCCTCCCTGAGAAGAGCTCTGGGCAGGGTCTATGGAGAGGCATCTAATGGCAGCTAAATGAATTCAAGCCCAGATAAGGCGTAGGCTGCAAACACCGAAAAGCAACAACAGCTGTCATAGATAGAGGGGGAGGCAAATGCAGGGGGAGGAACGACTGAAGAGGAGAACGCGAAAAGGGACCGAGGTTTGGAAGAATTACAAAGATATAAAAACAAATGGGGTGTGTGAGTGGAAAATGAGAACAAAAGAAACTGGGCTGTGTTATCTACCCCTCTACAAGTGAGGAGGTGTGTGGGAGGGAGCAGAACAGGGTGTGACATTATTTGTGGGAAAATATATTGATCTCCACAGTAGGCATTTTTCTCAAAGTCAAGCTATAAAGAGAAAATAAAATAAGGGGTGTCTGATGGATGGCGTTTTGATGTGATTTTCAATCCCACATCCTCTCACCTTTCAATGTGTTAGTAGCTGAGCTGGTAAATATTCAGTTAGTATACAGGAAAATAGCATGTTAGCACGTGCTAGACATTGGCCTTTCGCACTATGGCCTCAGAGCTGTTGTCACTCGCAGTCAGTCCAGTAGGTGATTGGGAAATGTGGTGATAGATGAAATCCATTCATTTCCTCCTGGAAAGATGTGTCTTTTGTTAAACCGCTGCTGACATGCAGTCATGCTTTAGCCCAGAGTGAGCAGAGATACGCCGGAGGGGAGAGAAAAGAAAAGATGGAAAAGCATATACATACAAACGAGTAGCATGGTGGCACCACAGAGATGGAAGGATACATTTATGGATGATGGATGAGCGGTGGAGAGGGTTGCAGACTGTCAGATGTTCCCTTTATCCCTCTTGTGCTTTTTTGATATTCAGATTGAGGGGAGGATGGAGGAGGGAGGTAGGGATGAGGAGTGAAGATGGAAGGTGGTGATAAAATAACTGGAGGGGGGGGGAGAAAAGAGGGGAGATGCTATCACATTTGTTACCTGGCAGAATGGTGCCATCACCTGTGCTCATATTTAATGAGACCAAGAGGAACATTATGTAAATGAGCCTTAATAGACCAATGCCTATATCTCCCTCTTCCTTCTGCATGCTTCTTCGTCCATCGTCCTCGTCATCTTCTAATTTGTGTGTCCTTATCTACCCCCTTTCCTTTTTAATTTTCTCCTTAAGACATTCCTTCAGTGAGTAATCTGCCCTAAACTAATCTTTGTGTTTGCTTCATTGGCCCATCATCATCTTCTCATTTCCTGGAATCGGCGCTGCGTCATTGATCATCACTTCAGACATGCTGGCTTATCAGAAGATGAATAGGATCCTCATGATGTAAAGATGAGATTCACAAAGTGTGCTTGAAATTGGCATCTGATGACGAAAGGAAGGAAGGAAGGCAGAGCGAAGGTAAAAAGAAGAGACAAAAATGAAGGTAAGTGAGTCATGGAGAGGATTCCGTCTCGGCTAAAACTGTTGAGGGCCATTCCTGAATGATGGCTCATCAGGCTTCATTCCATGCGTCACATCTAATTGCTTTTATATCTGTTCCTATGGAAACTGCAGTTCTCGTCTAAGCTGCTGTGAAGGGATGTTTCATCACCTCTCCTCTCGGGGGTTAGTGCCACCTCTGCATATGTGGTTTTGGAGGGGCTCTTACAGAGGGATAAGCTCACCGGGATCCAGAGGATCAGCATCACTAACCAGGGAGAAGATATGAGAACATATCGTGTGGGATGAAGGCATCACATTCCACACACATGGACATTCTGAATGCATAACTTATTATCAGGAGACAATAGCAAACATGAGAAACTGATTGAATATGCATGTGCAGAAATTGCATGTGTTAATAGTGCACAGATAAATATACACGCATGAAGCGAGAACATACTTTATCTTTCAGCTGTTGGCAGGGTTTTTGTTGCGTGTAGATCTTTCTCTGTTTCATCCCGGAGTATAACACTACTGCTGCAATGAAACTGTTTGCCTCATTGAATGTTATGGGTTAATAGTCAGGAGGTATGATTAGCAGAGTCTTGTCATAGACGATGTTATAGATTATTGTGTCTCTGTAAGCCCACTCTTTTATTCTTCTACTACAAGCATTTGTTGTTGTGCAGCCACCTCTTACAGGGATGGACCAATGTTACTCAGGCATGACTAATATAACAAGCATTCTTCCAGAGGAAGAGAACAAAGAAGAAAATGTCAAATTTGTTATTTATTTGTAAGATGTGCATAGGAAATCCTTTCTACAGAAAAGGCATGAAAAAAACTTTGAGTAAGTCAAATTTAATTGCAATATTTCCCCAAGCCTTCAAGCATTTCTTTTAATTGCGTTGCCTATCAAGGTTGACAACAGGGGGAGGGTTGTAGGCAAATTACACTAATATAAAGGTAGCGGAGACTCTTAAACAAAAACACTTGGGTTATTTTATATATGAGAGTAATATATGGGTAATGTTAATGTAAAAGTCACAGCTTTTCAGCTCACTGTAAAACAGTGGCTCTCAAACTTATTTAAAAAATGACCTTCTAAATGATTTTTCAGTGTGAAGTACCACACAAAACACTAGGATAGGAAAAAACTGCTTTACGCTCTTAACAATCGTGCTTATGATAAGAATTCTACATATGAAATGAGGTTTATTAGAATTATATTTGCATTAGTATGGAACACTTTGTTAGGAAATGTGCATGAATGATAATGTCTACAGCTGCATATAACGTGAACCTGCAAATATACGCTATTCACTTCCAGGAATTATACGTACCACAATTCTTTCACTTTATTATCAAACAAATGCTGCTCGTTATTTGATATAAAGTCATAGATAAGTTCGAAAACCAAACATTCTGGTGTTTGGGTCTCACAACCTTACAAAAGGGACGGGCACAGCCAGCTCTGATTAGCTTGTCCTCCTCCGACTCCACTCATCAGCATTCTACTGATGTCCGGACATGAGTGAAAATCTCAACGCTGAGGTTCTCCGTCAAATGCTGATTATGTGGGTCAGCGAGACTTTGTTCCCAAATTTACAAGGCTATCAAGAGTAACATTTCTAGAATTAACGGTCTTCACCTTTTTTAATTTAACTTATCCTTCAGTACCACAATGTACCCCTAGGGGTGCACATACCCCCATTTGCGAAACATTGCTCTACAAGACGCTTTCTCACAAAGAGAGCAGGGCTTATCCTTTACCCCTTGAGGTTGTAGTCCCAAAGGGCGAAGAAGATATTTGGTGTTTTTTTGTGACTCTTCTAAAGGTCATGATTCCCACTCGATCATACATGGCCCTCTAAACCATGTTTGTGTGAGTGAGAATAATAATCGGACCATGTCTCTTTCTATTTATAGTTTTGTCAAGCCCCAAATTCCAGTTATATGAAGGATTATTCATGGGGACTTGAGATGATTCAGTGGAGCCTTCAGTCCCTGAGAAGATGAACAAACACTGTTGTGGTTTGGAAAGGAAAATATGATCATGCCTTCATGGGCAGCAGAAGCAGAATGTCATCCATTCTCTTTTTGCTGCCTTTCATCTTATTGGTCACTCTTGCTTGAGAGGGTCATTGGTTCCTGTACAACAGCCTTTATTTTATTTCCAGTCCCCACAGACTGCGCCTGCTGAACCCCAGGGACTGATGAAAAAGACAGAGACGCAAGGGATTTTTTAAAGCTTAGTCCCAGAGGAGGCTGACTGCTCAACCTCTGGGATTGAGTTTCAGGGATTCCCTTTTTTCTGGTGTGGCTTGTGTTCAACAAAGTAATAACAACATGAACGTGTGACAATTACTCTTGAGATTTAATTACAGTCACAAATTAAAATGTTGATGATAATGTAGGGGTTACACCTGAATTTATTCTTTTGGGTAAAAGGTGATTTATTTAAGATGATGTTGGTCTGAGATGGCTGGGGGCAGCAGGAAGTCAGGACCAGGGGCTAGAGCTGGTCTGAAGTCCAGACGAAGGAGGTGGTCCAGTACTGCAGGTTGAGCAAGAGATCATTGCAGATAGAGGGAAACAAGAATTCAAAATGTAATTAGGAAATAGCAAGACGTAAAAATGAGTGTCTGAATGAACTGAGTTTCTGATCTTGCAGAGTTGTGGGGTTGAAGGCTGGTCTTTCATAGCTGTACAGATAGTTGGTTCATTCTATTGTTGAATTCCACACACTGTTCTCTGCTTGCATCGGTTTCCACATTCATCGTATTATTTTTAATATTTCATTTAATTTAATTTAACCTTTTTTCTCTTGTTTTTTTAAATGTAAAGCATATTGAATAATTTGATTTAAAAAAAAATGCTATATAAATAAAGCATGATTGATTTGTGGATATTGTTCTGATACATGAGATAAACCCTCATGATCTCCGCTGCCTGTCATAGATGGCCATTGCTTTTAATTTCCTATTTTTAATGTTTTTATGAAGGACAATGAGTGGATATCAATTAACATCATTCGATTTCCCACTTCCACTCTGTTTATTAGAGCCACTTGAAACATAATCTACTCAACCATATCTGATGATATTATGCCTTGGGAGGTCTGGTATGTTTGTTTCAAATCAGTTGATGGAAATGGATGGTTGAATTCACCTTTGTTGTAACATTTCAAAGGTCCCCTTGACAAATAGATGGAAAGCTATTGTGGACTGCAATTGCACTGATAAGTGCAGGTGGATTCTGAAATTCCTATATTTCACTATTGTTGTCTGAGCACTCCAGTATTGGGTGTTGACATGTTTTATACTAAGCCCAGATGGGCTGCTCAGCGCGCCCCTTTCTTCTTCAGTCAGTTCTCCAATTCATGGAGGAAGTATGAGAAGAGAAACTGCGCAACTGGTTTAGGAAAAAAAAAAAACGTGCAGCTGCACCACTTGCAAAGATTCGGAGATACTGGAGAATTTTGCCACAGAGCAACAGGAATATACACTTCAAAATGAAGTTGATTTAACTCCTATAGTGTTACAATCAAAACTATCCTTATGTATTTTCTCTATTCTCTATGAATGAGAGTTAACCTCACACTTTAGGAATAATGTTTAATATTTTTACTCTTATATTGCTTTCCTATATGTTTTATTGTTAGAACATTCAATTAAGGCATTAATATGAGAAATGATGCAAAACAACAAGGCACTATTATCTGTAGCTCCATCTAATCTAAGCAATCTCTCCATCTTCCTTATTAATCTCAAAGTATAGGTTTTATTCCCAACTGAACTCCAGGACGTAGGGAATATTCAGCTGATGGAGGTGGTAGACAGTGTCTTCACCCAGAGACTCGTTGCTAAAGTAAGTTACTGGATGCCAGCTGGCTGAGGAGTTTGACTCTCAGGTCCTTCATTCAGGGTGACCCCTTGAAATTCTCCTTTTTCATTATTCATGTGGGTGGAGCTTTGTTATACCACTGAGGCCTTGGATTAACACCAGTGAGATCAAATTCAACTAAAGGCCCCAGCACTGACCACTTTTTGACACAATGTGTTAAAATGAATCATTTGATCATTAAAAATTAACGTGGAAATGTGAGAAATTAGTTGCCGATTGAAGAAGAACAATATATTCAAGTACCAGCCGTGCAGGAAAAGGAGGCATGTTCATGCCGACTCTTCTGCTGGTTTTCTCCTCTTGGTGTTAGAAGGTAATGGTCGGTATTTGTGGTGTATTTCTTTACACAAGACTGATAAATCCCTTTAAATGTTCCACTTGGGAAAATAACATGTTCTTTCTTCGGGTGCAGTTATTTTTTTATGTTGTTTAAAGACATAAAACAGAGTTTCCGGGGAAAGGACATTTTTCACAAGCTTTAGTTACCGAGCATCTTTTCCAACATACCCTGGCTTATCTACTTTTTCACTTCCATATTTTACGTCTTCAGTTTCTTTCTCAGTTCCTGTTTTTTTGGCTTCTATCTTACTTACTCTGCTGCTGGTCAGCTGTTTAGATAGGCTAATGTATGAATTCCACCTAGCCTCTCATCATAACTGGTTGCCTTATCAAGGTCAAGAGAGTGCTTTGCAACACTTAGAGTGTTTTATCGGTGTATTATCTGGGCGCACGGTAACAGGAGGAAAAAAGCCTGTGGACTTGAGTGAACCGGTGAACCCGATTAAGCCCTGCACTGTTTCTGATGACAGGTTATGAGTGAATTTAATGTTTCTAGCGGTGATGCTCAGTTCAGTCTTGAGGATCATTACAGTATAATCTTAAATCCCTAATCCCCCTCCTTTAAGTGTGGACTTGCTTCACTATACTTATTCTTGTAGTGATGCCTGCTCCTAAGCTTTGTTTTATTTTATTTTTAAGCGCCTCAAGGCTTAGTCACGGCCTGGACATCAAAAGCAATACTGTTCCTTATGTGAAAAAAAAACAAGATTGCATACAAATACACAATGCCTGAAGGAGAGGCACACTGTTTTATTCACCAATCACATTTGCAAGTCTGTGTGGTGGAGCTGTACATGAAAAGGTTAATGTTATTCTAAGCGATGGCTATAATTTTTCGGATTTACAGCAGGGGTGGATAATGTAATGGAAATTAAAAAGAAGCCATTTCTTTGATGTCCGTCTTCATCGCCTGACAACAGGGAGTGAAGGTTAAAACCCAACCAGAACTATCTTTTATGAGAAGGCCGTTTAAAAATCAAGTGTAACCTAACTAGGAAATAAAACACCAATCACCACAGAATGGATAAATGCCTCATTACATTTTAAAAAGCAACGCAGTCTTTGAAGAGATATGATCCCCAAGGGCGTTTCTTCGTGCAGAGGTTGGAGTCTGAGGTCCAGACGAGTGAGTCAGTGAGTAAAAATATTCGTACCATGTCCCATGAAACAAAATATCATCATGTACTTCTGCCATCACTGTGATTAATTTAATTTGTACTAATTAATGAGTCCACAGTGTTTGTCGATGTTCCCATCTCTAGCCTGAGGCCGTGTCATCGGCATCAGCTGCAACCCAGAGGACACATGTATGCAAAATGTCACTGTTGAATCACTTGAAAATTGCTTGCTATGGGTCACTTCTTAACGTGATTGAGATAACAGGATAGCAAAAATAAAATGGAGACAAGAATGCATAGAGTATGTGGGTAGTTGAAGGGATCTACGAGGCTTAGAAGAGACGACTGCTGAAGCCCAAATAGTAAATTTACCAAAAAAGACGCACTAACTAGACAATCAACTTTAAGCGTTCATTGAGTTAAATACAATAACCACACTAAAAAGAAACAAAGAACAAAAAGACAACTGGATGGTTCTTAACCAACAAATCAAAACGCAGTCCAGCAACATCGAACACTTTCAAGTGAAAGAAAAGTAACAAAAAAAATGTGCTTAATATAAAACACACTACATGCCTCAGACCCTGATTAACAACACAACATTAAACAAAAGGCCAGTACAGAAAGAAAGGCATATAAAGAGGGACTACGGCTGAAGTGACCCGCATGCGCAGACGAAGACATGTCACACGCAGCACGCTGTGTTTACGGAAGTAAATATGGATGCTACACATGTCAGCTTGTCTGTATCGAATTTGAAGTTGTTGTGCAATCGGAGACAACAAAATTATGACCAAGTGATGAAGGGCCTTTCTTTCCACTGACTAGGACCATCAACGGTGTCTGCCATGCTTGTTTCGTCCATTGTTTACATTTCATCTTGCCGCGTCCCTCCTCCTCCCGCGCAGAATTATGACTTCCGTTTCACTTCAATGACGTAAAGTCGGATGAAATGCGATATGAGTGTTCAGACTGAGGTCGCTTTGAAAAAAATCAGGTATGTATCCGATTTAGGAGCACATATGAAAGTGGCCTGGATCTAATTTTGAAAAAAAAAAATCGGATTTGTGCTTTTAAGACTGTCAGTCTAAATAAATCAGATATGGGTAACATATGGGCAAAAAAGTCGGATTTGGGCCACTTTTGCCAGCCGTATCAACGTAACATTAGATTAAACACGTTTACCAGTTTTTGACTCAACACGAGGCACACACGGACTGCAGTTCCTGTCACAGTGCATCTGCACACAGTCCGACGCTTATGGTGGCGAGAACCATCTTAGGGATTCCATGACGTCGTCTGTGGCCTCGAGTTGAGAGGCGACGCCCAGAGAATCCCTCAGGAGGAATGGGCGGTACTTGCTTTATTGCTTCTGACGAACGGGAACTTCTGCACACTTTTAATAGAATCCAAAATAAACAGTTTATCTACACTCGGGGTACGTAGCAAAAATACTGAATAGGCCAAGTCGCTACTTAAAGCAAAAGATTTGATCTTGTATGAAGCGGTTAAAGTTGGCAGTGTACACATTGTAAACCATTTAATTATTCTTGCAAAAGACAGGTGTAGCTCCTGTGCTAGATTACTTTTCCTTCTTTCATCTTGCCCTTTAAATTGTCAGCTGCTGGATGTGATAATTCACTGGAGCCCTGTTTCTGAGTGGTGCCGTTTAATTAAGCTCTTGCAAACCTTCAGTCTCTCTTCTCCCACCTAGCAGATAGCATTCGGGTATATCAGCTTATCTATTAGCTGCTGATCCTCATCAACTAGCATTTGTCTCAGGCCTCTTGCTGAAACAATAACGGAGCAGCTTACCGCTCTAAAAGTTGTTCTTGTCTCCCCTCAGCTCTCTGATCCCGCCATCATTAAATAATTATTCCTCCCTCCACTGTCACCTGTGTCGAGACTCAAGGGGGGCTGTCTTTCTGCCGATCAGAAGAGATTCCCCTCCTTGACCAAAACCTCCTGCAGAGCCTGAGCGATAATGTTGTTCAAATAGACCCATTAGTGTCTCCTGACTGAGGTATATGCAGATGACTTCTGCTCAGGAGTGAGATCTGATAGCTGGTTGGTTTGATCTGCTTAGTATGGCTGATCAAACACTGTACCTCTTTGGAACTGTGTTTTTGTCCAAGACAAGTATTTTTTCGGGGTTTCGTTACAGATCATTCACATTGTATGCTATTCTTGAAGAATGGTGGGATCATTTCCCGGATCTGGAGAAACACGTTCTGCTGCAAGCCTTTACTTAATGGTGCACTTGAGCCTCGCCTGAGGAGGACTGTATAATATTATTTTGGTTACTTCTAGCAACTTCTTTCTATCTTTTTGTCGTGCGGCCTTTGTTGTCGTGGTTTCTGTGGCTGCTGTGCTGGGTTCCACTGAGAGCTCAGAAAATCCTCTCCACTTGAAGCACTTCTTCTCCAGCTCAAACAATTCTGTTATCGGCCTCAGTTGTGTAAAAACACTCCACCATGCTGTTGATTTTGAGGACTCACCATGTGGTGAGCAATTTCTTTTGTTATTATTGAGGTATTCTGGATACAGTCTGCTGTACCTCTACACAGGCGATGTAGCTCCATACCCAATGGGTAGATTATTCCTTAAAAATAGATAAATAAAAGATATTTCTTCTGGAACTCCTTGGAAAGGGGTCCATAAAGTCCACCCCGAGAATTTTCTGAGGGTAGTTTACCACAATTTGTAGCAAATTCCCAGCATCTCCACATTTAGATGTTTTAGACAGAGATAATGTCATCAATGCTCATCGGATAAAGTCCACTAGGGCTTAGAAAGTCTTGTAGGTTACATTTAGGGGTCGTGACCGGAGACCCTCGGGTAGGAGGATATAATAGCAGCATATTTACCTCAACAGACTTTATGACACGAAATAGTTCACTTTGTGGAATGCAATGAGAGGACTTCTCCTTCGTACATCACATCCCGATAGAAGAGCTGGCAGTCTCAGTCGTCCTGCTGTGCTCCATATCTGTGCTTCTTTGAAGGGCAGATCTTTTCCTTGCTCTCCTTTGACTCTCTGCAGGGTGGAACAGGCAGGGGAAAAGTTGCTGCTATTGTTGGAAGGGATGAAACTTTATCCTTTTATCCTGTGAAAATATAACTGTGTTTATATTCCCCTTTAATGTATTCCTCAGCGTAAGAAAACTTCTGCAGTCAGAGGCCCGGTGAACAAGGCACACACTAAGTTTCTGTTTTTTAAAGACCCTACGAGAGTCTGCCATCCAGGTATTATCCACACTTTTTCAAGCCCACTCTACAGTCAAACTCTTCTTTTAAACAGATTAAAATGTTCGCTCCATCTTATTCAGGCTCCTTTTGACATATGGTATTTGTAATCAATGCCAATGTCAAACTTGCATTCAGTTGTCCACTTGAATTCGCCCTCTGTGCTCCTCACTGTATTCAGCGGGCCTTCCAGCTGAGAGATGTTCTGGACAAACCTTTGGTACCAGCCAGACATGGTAAACAAAAAGCGTTGAGCTTTCCTTAGGGTGTTGTCACTGGAATTTCATCCGCTGCATTGGTTTTGTCGGGGTTCACCTGAAAAACAGTGACACAAAAAAATCACCAAGGAACCCCAAGGAGATTTGGAGAAAAATACCATGCATTTATGAAAACCACTTGAAGTTGTATGTGTGTGACGTAAAAGTGCAGTCCCCCTGTCTGGAAAGCTTTGGTATTTAGTATCGCTGTGGTATTATTCATGCAACTGTAGCTTGGAGATGAAAGTGGCGATGGCAGGAACAAGTACTGTTTTCTATGTTCTTTGTCTCAATGGCGTCTTTTTCCCCTTTTGGATTTCATCTTTATTGTTTCTGTAATTTGTTGTCACACGCAAGCTGATTCTGTTTCACGCCTGCCTGAGCCAAGAGTGAACCGAGATTGTCTGTTTAGGGCATTGCGAATATTATTGGTTTCCCCTTAACAATACGGTTTCATTCATTTCTTGAAATGAATGATTCATTGTCTTCTACTGTTCATTTTGCATTCTATTGCTGGTTTATTTGACAAAATGATTTCCAAAGTAATTCGCTGTTTATACTTTATTTAATGCATACTTCTTAATTTTCGATTTAGTTGTTATACCGTCTTAGACAGGCTCTTTGTACAAGCCTTTTTTTTTCATTGAATTTTGCATTATGGATTTTCTAAATATGCTGCTGCCTGATGTACTTTGACCAACTATATTTAAGATTTATCCACACATTTCCCAATGTATGTAAAAGTTAGCTTGAGTCTACAGCTTAAATTCCTGGAGGAAGCATTATTAACCATATTACCGACCTAAAGTTCTCATCCTTCCTCTCTCTCTTGCCACTCTAAAATAACCACATTGCATTGTGGCAGTTGCTGGATGGAGAATATACATTCATATATAATTTCAGATGGACTTCTTTGCTATAACAACACACCATGTCTGAGTCCTAATACATTTGGGAACAATAAAAAATACTGGGTTCTGATGTTAGCTATAAAGATTGAGGCTAGGAGCCAGATCTGTAAAAAGACACACTGCTGTTACTGGTTCCCCTTGTATTGTTTGTGTTTTATAGTTTCATTACCCCCCATCCCCCCAGCTTATGAAATGGAAATTTTATGTATGTAGTTATTTTTTTCTTTTTCCTTCCTGGGGGAAGCTTACAGAGGAAGTTTGAGAGGCATTGGTCTGTGGTGTACTCAGTGTACTCATTAGTATTATACAATAAGCAGCTTTTCTATTGGCAAGAAATGCCAGTCGGGAAAAATAAAACCTTCCCTTTGGCAAATACAGTTATAGTTAAAGTGTGCCCTGTTTAGATGAGGCTTTACTAATTCAATTGTTAAATGCAAACAATAGAAAAAAAAATTTCATCATACTGTAAATCGGAAGACGATAATTTTGTGAATTGGTTCAATGTTTTAATGTAATAATTCAATGAACTTTCCTGTGAAACACTAACTGAACTAAAAAAAAAAAGGAGAAAATTGAAAAAGCAAAAAGAGTTAACCCCCGTGCTCTGTTCCAAATCAAATATATGTGGTGTATTCTACAGCTATATCTACAAAAATATGGTAGACTAATAGCACCAGGGGAAGCTTCACAGAGTTTTTACTTGGTTGGGGAGGGGCTTTGTCAGCCAGACCTGTGTATCGGCCAATGGGTGGCGGCTGTCAGCTGATCCTCTGAGATGGTACCTGTCATTTAACATAGCTCCTAATAGGTGACAGGAGTTCTCACTCTCAAATTGGTTTTGCAAAATATACAAACACATTACAGCTGGCCGTCACATGAACACAGTTCATACAAAGTAAATATTAACATCCTATATTTTGTCAAAGAAAAGACGTAATTATCTTGAATTTTAAGATCAGTAAAAAGGACATAAAAAGAAGTGGCTCAGAATCTAGATGTATTTTCTTTCCCTCTGTTGTTCATCTGAGTACCCAAAGCCTCA
Organism: Lophius piscatorius; assembly: GCA_009660295.1. Classification (NCBI taxonomy): domain Eukaryota; kingdom Metazoa; phylum Chordata; class Actinopteri; order Lophiiformes; family Lophiidae; genus Lophius; species Lophius piscatorius. The sequence goes on from VRLP01000492.1 coordinate 152,012, forward strand.
TCGTTTGTATTGTCCCTGCAATACAATCATTGGGATTTAGCTGAAGTGTAACGCAGTTCCCTTATCCCAGGTACAACAGTTCTAGAGGCAATAGTGCTGAATGTGCAATCATCATTTAATGGGCTGAGGGCAGGTAAGAAGGAAGTTCATAGGTTCATGGAAACAGGGCTAATCTTTTGCTGGCAGCTGTACGTAGCAGGAATAACTCAGTTTAATACCTATGGCTGCTGGATGATAATGGCCACACTCTAGCCTCAATGGGAGACTTCTCACCCCTTTAAACCTGCAGCTCAGCTTCTCTTCTGCAAGCTGGAGGAAGTAAAATTCATACTGCCTGTCCTCAACCGCAATTCATCTGGGCCCTCATCAATCATGTCAGACATACTATTTCTAAAGCTTTGTTCTTTTCCTGGCTTGCCATTGGACTGAGGCTGACTTATTTCTATTTGAAGCCTTAAGTTATTAGTTTGGTGTACCTCTACATTTCATTACGGTGTCATAGTTCCATTCAAAATCATCCTGATGTTCAAACCATTGGAGGTCTGGAGAAGTTTTCATTAGACCACAGTGCAAGACAGACAGCTTGGTGATTCATAGTCAATCTAAATCTGTCATACAGCATTTGGACAGTCAAAAGAATTTCAGTGGAGCTCACACACAATTCAACAGAGATGTTTGAAAAGCTTCACGTGAGTAACAGTCTGGCAGAACTTCTCTATATGAAAGGCCATGATCTAACCTATGACACTTGACCCAGTGAAATATCTCAACAGATACTGAACAAACTGCAGTGAAAATTGTTGTTCCAAGATAAGGAATCTTCATCACTTTGGTTGGTTCTCTGACCATTTGTTTTGAAATATTGTTCAGTTCCTTGGTTGTCGGTGACCAACACTTTGATAGAAACCATAGTACTGGCATGAACCTCCTCCCGCTGATTTGTTCTCATTGCTCTGAGCTTTAGGGCTGCTAACATCAACAAATCATGCCATTGACTTGCAACCATTCCTCCAGCTGTTTATGAACCAATGATCTAATTAGGAAAAATCACCCACGTTGCATCATTTGCTTCTTATCCTTAGGCTGTTTCTGAATGCACATTGGTTTTATGCTCATTTTGTAAACTATGGACCATGAAACAATCTTTCACCGACAAACAGCTAGATGTCATCAGTACTATTTAACTACTCTCTGATTATCACTGATGAAGTTTTCGTAGGAACATGATGCATAAATGAGAATTCAGAAGAAGCTGAATTTACTATGTTTACTATGTAACGCTAAATAACCCTGTCCAATCTGTGTTGTTCTGCTTAGTGACTAAAACCAATGTGATATTTTTTGGGTACTCCATGTTGACATTGTCAACTACTACCTCTCTTCCCTCTAGCATTTGTATGTCTCCTTTACCTCCACACACACACACACACACACACAGGGTCTGATAATGATTTGCTTGTGATTGAATTTAATGTCTATTAGGAGGCATAATGTGTTGCTGCCTCCTGCAGGACCGAGTCTCTTGGTAGCTTAATTTTGACAAGCTGTTCTGGAGAAGAAAATCAATACAGTTGTCGTCCACCATTTTGTTATTATTTGATGATTATGCTTGATAGTCACCACAGAGACAACATTATTCATTATAATGCCATACGTTATGACCAAACTCCGTAAAACAATCGCATTACCCGTGGGTAAAGATTGAGTAGGGGGGTGAACTGAGGTATTTTGCATAGACTTGCATACAGAAACACAAAGCTGACATTTTTCAGCTGCAGTTAGTTCACTAGAGAAATATGGAGCATTCCAAACGGCAGAAAAACACAAACCCATAACCACTAGCACTCACATAGGTCACAGTATCTTTGGTTCAAATTTCAATAAACGTTGACTATGGCAATAATCGCCACATCGTACGACGCCGCCTACCTGGATTGATGCAATAGCTGCATTTCCATAATATATAATTAGTGCTAATAGGACATGATGTTTCAATCCCTGTGTACAGTTGACAATCTTGATGTTGGCAGTCTGATGGGACTGTTGAAATGAAGAGTAGGTACCTTTTCGGGGTTATCAGTTAGGCAACCTCTTCATTTATGTTTTATAGGCTAGGCCAGCGGCCCTCAATAGGCGGCCCGCATCCAGACCGCGAGCTGCCTATCTGCAGACCTAAAATCTGCATGTAAACCCCTTTCAGAATAGAGAGAGCCTTTCCAAATTAAACTTCATTCATGTGCAAGGAGGTCGTCAAAACCTTTTTGAAGTCCTTCCCGATAGCCAGTCGCTGCATGTAAACGCTGTATCGGAAAGCTTCCTGTTTGAGTTGTATCTGCGCATGCCCATGGTCGTGACGTAAAGTTTTTTTCAGCGCCACATTTTAACTACGACGACTTCAAAACAGTGCCGGTCGGCATCGGAGAGTGATTTATTCATTGCAACTTCGAAATATTTTAACATATTTGGACGGTTAGAGGGGCGAAAAGTCACATCCGCGCACGCCCTCTTTGTCTTATTCTTCTTCTGGGCACTTGTTGGCGGACGGGGCCCAAATTACCGAACCATTATCGCCACCTTATGAACGGGAGTGTGGATCGTCTGCGCATGTATGAAAGTGTTTACGATTAGGTGAGTCGATGCATGTTAACACCGGGTCAGAAAAGATCACAAGTCATGTAAACAGGCGACCGATATTATAATTGTCATAAATTTTGTTAAACTCAGATTTATCATCCCATTGTTTGGATAACTTTCACATGTGCCATGAATTTCAAAATCACTCACCCAAAGTTTATGTGATTCCATATTTTAGTTAGTTACGATATTGTGGCATGTAATAGAAAAAATACGCCTTACATCAAGCCAAAGTATATTTTTCACTTTAAATCTTATCTAAGGCAAAATACTGTAGCTGAGTTAGTAACAGTCTCATAGCGCCACCTAAAAGAAAATCAATTATATTCTCTCATTAGTGCTGCTACATGTTTAATGATCATCACCTCGACCCTCATATTCCACGAAGACCCCAAACCTTCACACAATCCAGCCTGAGGAACATTAATTGTGATGGACGATAGATAACCTCCCATTAGCTGACCAGTGGTTCGTGCAGGCCCTCTCCTGCGAGAGGGTCTTCACCAACCAGACTGTCAGTCCCATAGATCCTATGACCTCAGATGGCCAGTAGAAAGTTACCCTGAACCTCCATGTGACTAATTAAATGCAGCAAAGTGATCTCTGGAGATCTGACTTCATACTGGGTGTCACATGTGAAGACGACAGTCAGAGAGCAAAGATCAGCGAAGATGTTTTACCGTCCCAAGTAATTGAACTTATCATTACAGATTAACATTTTATGAGTGTTTTAAATTACCCATGAACTTTGATTGCTTCGTAATAGAAGGAGGCACACAAGACCCACTCTCTGAATAGAAAAGAAGAATAAAGTGGACGTTTTTGAGGTTTCCGGTTCCGCCACCGAGAGGATGACAGCCAAATTTCTGAGTTCCCTGACAGTTTTGTGAGATAATAAGAGTGTTGAAAGAAAAACAAACGAAGTATACGGCTCCCTGCTCCGCTAAGATGCTGATCTTTTATGAGGATGGTACTCGAATATTCCAAGATGCAGCGGAGGAAACGAGGGACAAGGCTTTGCGAGGACTCCTGATTGCTGTGTTAAAAAACTCCACCACTCCAGGTAGAAGGGAGATCGGGCTCCTGTTTGCTTGGCAGGTATTGTGGTGGTGCAACTGGAATGGAGATAAGGACCCAGCGGCAGTGTACTGATGTAAAGAAAAAACTCCACTCTGAACGCATAGAAAAACTTCAGTAATTCAAAAGACTGAGATCTACAATCATACCACAAATGTTGATAAGTTTTGTCAGATTTCAGAGAGCTGCACCTCATCTTGGTTATCTGGCCAAATGGCTTTAAGGCAACGATGAACTAAGTCTGAAATTGCAGCTAACCTGAGTCATATAGAATGTAAAAGGCTGCAAAAGGCACACCTTGCACCATTACAACCTGAGAAAGTGCCTGGGGCAAACCACCTCCACTGGCTCCTTTCTACACGATGCAGCAGAGGCTTCAGTTATCAGAAATCTGCACCGTATCTCTAAGGCTGATCCCAGACACTCTTCACAATAAGGTCATTTCAGTCGCCGGAATCCTCAGCCTCATTCCTCATTCAGTTTATACACAGAGTTCATGACCATAACTGAAGGTTAAAACGTAGATGGAATAGTAAATTGAGAGCTTTGCCTTATGCCTCAACTCTCTCTTCAGCACCACAGACAGATTCAATGTCTCCATTACTGCCGATGCTGCATCAAAACTCCTAATCTCACGGTTGGTCACGGTTTCCAATCCCTCAAGAACAAGACACCAAGATTCTCAAACTCCTTTACTTGAAGCAGCAACTCACCAGAACCCGGAGGGGGCAATCCATCGTTTTTTGACAGACAGGGAGCTATGGCTTCAGATTTAAAGGTGCTGATTCCATGTGCTTCACCTGCAAAACTCTTCAAGACCACAAAAGAAAGAAAATCACCAACAAAAAGCAGATATGCATTTCAACACTCTCATCATCTCAAGTTTTCTCTGTTTTGAGAAAAATATGCTCATAAATTCATACTTTCTGGATCTGGATTTAAAGGGATCTTATAATGTTTTACCTTTCAAAGAACCCTTAAAAATGTGACACTCTAATATCAGTTTATTATTTTTATTAACAGTATTATCTTTAGTGGGGCTGCAACGAACAACCATTATGATTGTCGAGTTATCTATCAATTTTCTTTATTTGTGGTTAAATAAAAAAAAAATCATGAAGTTACTAATTGGCTCTTATTTAGCTATCAATTAAATTTAGCTTTTGCTTTAGCGTTGCCTAAAACAACTATCAAAAACATGCCAACTAACCATAAAGACAATAACTTTCATGATTTAAAAAAAAAAAGGAGATGTTAGCTATTGGGGTCATCCTAAAGTAAAAGTGAAAAAATGTAACCAATATATCATTAAGGTCAATTTGGATGTGAACCACTTTGGACACGCAGAGACGTGTGCACTCGGCAGGCAGCAACACGCTGTCAGCCGTAAAGTGGAACGCCTCCATGAGCGATGCAGCTTTGCATCGTTTAAAATTTTAAAGGTGGGGCACATTTGTAAGGTTAGGGTACCACACTGATTTTATTATAGTTATTTGGTACTCTCGACCTCATTAACAAATCACTTCATATCCAAAAAATTGTGATGCATTCAATGTCTTTTCAGTAAAAAACTGTTTTTGGCCATCGTCATCAAGATGTGTTCAAATGTAGTCTTATTAAATGTAACATTTGGCAAGAAACTTGAATAAAAGATTTTTGAAGGATCCATTTGTAGATATTTTCATGGCAATGTCAAATCGATATTAAAAAATAAATTCTGAAAAATGTTAATGCTAAAAGACATTACCCTTCATGGTTTCCCCCCTAAGCTGAAGTAAAATTTACAGACCTGCCCACAGTACGGATTAGAATAGAATAGAATAGATCTTTATTATAATTGTTTTAAAAACAAGGAAACACCGTTAAACGTCTCTTGTTTAGGCAAAAATAAGCAGCAGCATCAAAATATAACAGCAGATAAAAAGTGGCGGATAAAAATATAGGAATATAAATAAAATAAATAGGAAACGAGGTTATCAAACACAAGAGGTACAAGGAGGTACTATGTACAGTATTCAAGTTATCGTCACAATATCAAGATTGAGGTACTTGGTCAAAAATAATGTAATATTTGATTTTGTCCTCATCGCTAGCCGGGATTTGCATAATCCTGCAAAGCCTCCTCTTTTTTGTTGTCATAAAAGTGGCCACCCTAGTTGAGGGTGACATTTTCCCCCACCTTGGATATTTTCTGTCGTGATGGTGTTGCCATTGCGCTATGGTTTACTTCCTTGTCATTACGCGGTGGCAGAGGCAGTGTCTGCCAACGCATCAAAAATAAATCAGTGATATTTGTCGATAACATCGGTTATTCACTGCAGCTCTTATCCTTAGTTATTACATTCCAATTTATTGAAGTCCTTTTCTCTCTTCTCCTGCATCTTGCTTTGTATGCTTAATGTAAACACTCCGCACTGTTCACTTCACCGCTCCCAAACTGAATAAAGTTCTTATGTTCCTCTAAGTCCGTATTCCTTGATACTTATGTGACAATGAAAAGAAAGGACAGCGGAGAAAAATGAAACTGTGGTGTAAGTGTTTGTAATTTAAACTACTGTGCTAAAATAAAGGTCTCATCAGTCTGCTGCAGGTTAAAGCAGTAAAACTTTTATCGCACTTTAAAAGGACACTGGTCACAAAACAACGGCCACCATCCGTCTACATCAAGGTCACCTTTAGAAATTTATAATGGGCTCCAAAGTTGTCAGAAAGTTTAAGTACCAATAAAAATCCAATGAGACCCTGTATCCATCTGTTGTGTCCTTCTAATTTAAAGAAACAGTGGATGAACCTAAAACTGCTCAGATGAGTCCCTGAACTTTTCATGAAACGACATCCACTGATGTCTTCACGGACACAGCTCTCAGTCCTTGGAAAGCATTGGCTGGATCTCATGTACACATGCCTGTTCCAGCAAAGCCAACTGGAATACAACAGATTTCACCTGGAGCCCTAAGAAGTGCAGACAAAAAAAAACATTCACACACACACACACAAAGAATATATGTGTGAGGATTATAAACATAATCAGCAACAACAAATAGTGTCTATGCTTATACTTGGAAGAACCACTGTGCTACAGAGGCAAGCTGAACGTGGAGAAGCTAAGACACCTCTGCCTCACACATTATGGCTGAGACAAATACAAATTTGATTCTGACAGGTTTATATAAAGCATTAGTTACCTCATACCATAAATCGACATTATGGCTAACTGGCTAACTCCAACCAGGCTTCTTTAGTGATATTTACCCAATGGTGTCACTGATGTCAAAAACTGTTTAAATGATGTCAAAAACTGTTTTAAATTTTTACCACTTCATACTTGAAGTTTAGTTCATTAACTCCAAATGTGCTAATTTTCCGCTAATTTTAATTTTTTAATTTATTTATTTAAATTTGAATAAAAGTAAGTTTCAATCCACTTAACAATGTTTTCTTAAAATATCTCATTAATCCCATTTAACCTGCTCTTGACGACACATTAGGAACCAAATGGGAAATGTAAAAGAAAATTTGATATGTGTTGTGGAAATGCTGAAAAAAAGAGAGAGAAAATGTAACATACCTATAACATTAAGGAGGGGCAATGTTTAAAAAAAATATATTTCAGAAATTTTTGTGGTTAAAATATAGTAAGATATTTACTGATTAATCAAATTATGCTTTGCATTTTGATTTGGTTTGCAATCCCCAATTTGGGAAAACAGTTTGTAACTTATTTTCTCTGGCTACAATTGCTCCAGATTTTTTATAAATTAATAAAAAATAACCCAACATCATATTAATCCCATTTATTTATTTTTTCCAGCACGTAAAAAGCACACTTTGAAATACTATTTAAATGGTGCAAACAGATTCTTCTGTTTATCCAGTTAAATGTGACATTGGAAAATTTCCTATTCAATTTGTGGAAGTCATACAAACTCAATTTCGAACTAAGGTCTGTGGGCTTAAAATTCCTAGCCGTTATTACCTTAACTAATTCATAACGTTGGAGATTGGAAGAAACTTTTGGAGACGGTATCATAAAATTGAATAGGTTCTGGAGAGTAAACAAATTGGCACTGGTCATGCAGAACCTCAGGTTGTGAGAGGCCTCCACTGCTTGTGTGTTTTCTAACTATCCACCATGATTGCTGTCAGATTTGATTTATGATCCTTTTCGCCTCAACATATCACTATTAATCACTGTCAACACATTGTTTTACATTTCTGGTGGCTTCAAGTCACATCTATCTGTTTCTGTTTTTCTCTGTACGGTATACAATTTAAGTCAAATCCATATGAAGTACTCAGAAACAGAAGCGTTCACCCGAAAATTTGATATATTTAATTTGTTTAGTGAGCCAGCAGTGTGTACTGAAAGAAGAGATGATAAGATAGGCTTCTAGAGAGGCCTGGAAGCCAATACAAATACATGGACATGGAATTAAGACATGAAGGCATCGTAATCCTGCTGGTAGCCATTTAAAAAGAGAACCTTGTAAACATGATTTGACCATGTTGCTGCTTATCGAGGAGGAGCTTTGTCTCCGAATCCACCAATTTTTGATTAGCGGATCAATATTTGATTGGAATGAGATCAACATTTTGATTAGGATGATACAAATGCAGTTTGTGGCAGAGTCAGGCGATCATGGAGAAAGAGAAGAGATGAATGAGTTGACAGAGAAAGACTGTTTTTAAGGTCAGGATTGTTGATAACTCTTTCATCATCTGCTCTATTTGATTTTTCACTTTTAAGAAACACTGTTTCAGATTATTTCTGTATTTCCAGTCGACTCCCGGATCAAACTTCTTGTGTACAAACATCTAGGAATGGGCGCCAGCATTATGTATTACACCTGACCAGCAATGATGACGAGGACATTCATTAAGCCATATCAAGCTATAATCAAGCTTTTTTTTTTTTTTTTACTTCACAGAAGATATTATTTCACTTGTTTTATGCATATTTATTCATCAATAATAGAGAATGTAATAAATACCGGAACTATTTTTTCAAAGGGTATAAACCATACTTCAATACACTCATTTCACACAGTTAAGTGTATAGCCCTGAATAGTCTCCAATCCCCTGCACTGTACAGGCAATCCCCCCGATTGAACTCTTCAAATTAAATGTGTAAATTTATATTCTGTATTTTTCGGATGATCTATTACATTAAAATATGATATTGTCAAGAGATTTCCTCAAGTTGATTAACATGCATCAAATTTCAACTAAAACAGTTACAAAGTAATGTCCGAAAAAGTATTTATCATAAAAAAACAAAAACTGCTCCCCCTAGTGAGTAAAATATGAACTATCAATGTAAAATATGATATTTACTAGATAAGTCTCCTCAAGTTGGTTCATATGCACCAACTTTGGACTAAATTGGGCCAATGTTTAGGAAGTTATGTCTAAAAAACATTGCTTTTTTTTAAAAAAAGCTCCCCCTAATGAGTACATTATGACTATTAGAGTATATGATGAGAATTGCAAGATAGATCTCCTTTAGTAGATTCAAATTCAACAAATTTTGACTAAATTGGACTAACGGTTGAGAAAGTATTGCCTAAAAACCTGTGGTAATACAGCACCCCTTAGTGTCAGAAATCTGCAACAGACTTTCCCCAAGATGAATCCAGTTATTCCTTGCACTCGGGTCTACGTGTGTATAATGTCCACGGAATAGTTTTATCGTGTTAACGATAGGAAGGATCTACCGCTGACACGGAGATGATGGTTCCATAATGTCCCGACTTTTCGGGGGTATGAGAATACGGCATCAAATACTCAAACGACGTGAGATACCACTTTGTTAACATCATGACATCATGATACGTAAGAGAATCTGCAATCGAACTAGTGGTTGTGTCGTACTGGGGTATCAGATTCGACATTGTGTCAACAGTTACCTCATACTCTGATCCAATAATTACTGTTCCATTTTAAGTAGCTTCATTTGCTTCCATAAAACATCCTGGGATGATTTCCCATTTCCCCCTGTCTTCCTGTCAACCTAGATATTTTACCCCTCCAAATTCTTTAAATAAGTCCTACCTGACATTGGCCCTGCTGCACTCATGATCATAAACACATCATTCCCCTCTGGCTGTTTCCCTGACAAATATAAGACTTGTGCTGGTGTCCAGAGACATTATGAAGAATAACAAACTTTACAGACCAGAAAACTGTGTTGCTTACCAACTCCCTAAAGTTGTTTAAGGGAATGATAAGCTCAGCACCAAATCTACTCCATTAACAGTAATTTTATTTTATCATTCTGAAGGCTGATACAGAGGAGCGCTGCATCCTGGTCTTATTTGATCTAAGAGCTGCATTCCATTGATCAATTCAGTGATTCATTCTCATCTGTCAAATCAGCAGGTTTTGCTTTTCCTTGGTTTTTATCCTTGTCTCCTCTTCTCTTTGTACATGGTTATCCTGGGCCTGATAATCAGCCTTCATTGTGTACTCAGCTGTATATGTCAGTAAACAGATAAGTACAGCTACTAGGCAAAAAGACAAAAAGAGAATCAGTAGACTTCTTATTACCGATCCTGGAAATATATCAAAGACATTCTCTTCGGGATTTTGCATGGTTGTCATCAGATTATTGTTGTAAGTGGCTGAGTGGGACCAACAGCATGCTAAGTTGTTCTTTCAACTCAGAAATAAAGTAAAAACCAAACCAACAATATCAGCGTCTGATCTAGAATGCATTATTTACCAACCGGATTTGACCCGTTTTGACTTCTACGCTTCCATTTCCACTTTTCTGAGTGAAACCCCACTAATGACGCATGCATGGAGATATGGATCAAGGAGAAGAAGAAGAAGAAATCCTTTATTTATCACATACAGCCATACACAGTACAACATAATGAAACTATTAAGGAAGTGTTTGTAGTGATCCATGCCAGTGCTCATAAAAGGAACAACAACAAGGAGAGTAGAAGTATTATGGACGAAAAGATGGCATGGAAAATTAAGTGGTGTTAGAAAAATGAAAATCATTTAATTAAATTTAAAAAAGACCAGTGTGTGCCTTCTGATTCCACCTCCAGGTTTGAGAGATACAAGGAGAGAACAGAGTAATGATCGACGCATCATGTTGAACTCTGAGTGCATGTATCATTTTCATTCTTGCCTGTACGAGCATCAGCGAGGATATAGTTAATATTACTCTTCCTCAGTGGCCACAGAACATTTGCTCCTGGGCCACGCGGACTGGTTACGCGGAATATAATTCAGGGAAAACAAATCACTGGATACTAAACAATTTTTAGGTTTGCAGTAATCACATTGAACTTGTAGCAGTACGTCTGTTCTACAAGTTTCCCTACACACTTGCTTGAACCAATTCCTACACACACATCTCAGCAAAGCCTGGTTCTCGCCAATGAATGCAAAAAAAACTATATCATGGAATACTCTGGATATACGGAACATAAAGTGTCTCTGTGTCCCATCACTTGTCGATTATGCTGCCATATTGCAGGGGAACCCGTCCAAGGCTTCCACTCAATCAGCGACTGTGGTGAGTTACAAGGATTTTATGTCATGCAAAGAAAATGTGCATGCGCTCTGTTTAATATTACCTGAATGTTTTGATAGTGTGTCTAAGAATGTGTCTTTATACAACGACAAGCCCTAAACTTATAAAAACTGTGTCAAGGTGTAGACAAAATGGCTGGAAGCGAGACACCAATACCGGAGGTTTTTGACTCTTTACTTACTGAAGGCAGAAGGATGTAGAGAAGGAAACAGGATCTTCCGAGACAGAGGATGGACAGACTCAGCTGTACACTTTATCTGCTTCTTCTTGACTTGATGTCCAGAGCAGGAGTTTGGTCAGAGAGAGTGAAAAGAGATGAGCCGTGAAACGCTGACCAGTTAAGTCGGAATAACATTGATTATCTTGTTACAATGGAACTTTCAGCATGTGGAATAAATTAGGCAGCAAATGAAATCTAATCTAGTCCTCGAAGTTAATGTTTCAAAAGCAGGAGAAATGAGCAAGCGTTAAGATATGAGCGACTCTGACAAGAGCAAAATTGTGATGGCGTGGTAAACTGGTGACAGGGTCATGGACGTCCAAAGGCTTATTGAGGCACGTGTTGAGTTTGTGTTGTCTGATCCAACAGAAGAGCTACTGTAGCACCAAGTGCTGAAAAAATGAAAACTTGTACAAATTGGTCCTGTATGTATATATTCCAGCGATGATCAACAGCCTGGGCCCATTTGCCCAGTGTGCCTCAAGACTCCTCAAGACCTCAAGACTACTAGCCATATTAAATGGGTCCACAGTGTAGAGGTTGGGGACCCCTAGAGGCATCAAAGTGAATATGACACACAAAATCTCACTGCCTCATTTATTCCATATTCCATTCCAAGGATTATTTAAGAAGGATAGAATCTACAAGAAGAAAATCATTATTAGTTAAATTTATTTTAATGAATCTTTACTCAGCATCGCAAGGGATCTTAATGGGGCGCGATATCTTTGTGTTCAGTTTCATATGTGCTTCCTCCGTTTGTTACATTGATATGTGGGACAATCACTGAGCTGTTTCAGAACCATAGACTGGTTAGGCTTAGGCTGGGTTGTTAGGCTATAGGCTGGTTTTATTCTGGTACCGGGACTGTCACTATTTTTGCTTGTTTTTGATCATCGCTTGTGGTATAAAGGATGTTCGGATTCAGAGACCTGGCTGTGCATCTGTTGATGTTTATACCCAGTAGCTTTGTGGGGAAAACTGTTACATGAAGCCTAATTGCATTATTTGATTTTTGTGACATTTGGTTTGGAGTTTGCTTTGTTGTTGTTTCTCGGTAATGACATTGATTTGGGTTATTTATGCTACATCTTTCTGTGATTGATGAACTCCATGGAAGCAGTACCTCACATAATCTTTTAATGAATGCTGATGCAGGATGTTCTGGTTTAATTAGACCGCTGTGGTGCTTTTGATTTGCCTACTGTTGAGCCCTTTTTATTGATGGCGAAGCCCAGGCAGTGGGTGGTTATCTCTGGACCATAATAGAACTGGTTCTCCTCATACCGCTCTCAACATTTTTCATTCCAGTTGATAATTATTCCTCTTAAATCCAAACTATGCTTGGTGGTGTCCCCAAGGTTCTGACTTTGGCCCAAGGCTGTTTGTTTTGTTCTGCTTTTACCTCAACGGATAATAACCTGTTTTAAATATATTGTCAACCACTGTAAAGCAGGCAATATTCAATCGGGAAATACATATCTTTTCTCTTTGAGTTTAGTCCAACATAATAATAAATTAAATAAATGTAAGACAGTGATATAATATTAAAACTCAATAGTACAAAAGATGAACGATGCACAATAGATAAAAAAAAAAACACAAGATAGCAACGTGAGAAAGTAAAAATAACAAACAATTAAAGCAAATGCCAAAAGAGAATGAAGACGGTGAAGCAACACGAAGTAATAAAAAAAATCACATCCCAATTCATTTTTAATTTTCAAAAAAAAAATTTAAAGATGATTGACTGATTACAATGGAAGATTTGTATAGATATTATAATAATATTTTTATTTTTATATCTTTTGATCACAGTGATAGTATAATGAAGATCTGGTTTTGTGTTTTTAGTTTGCTATGTGACATCATTTTGTCTACCACAGACACATATCAACGACGTACACACATGCAATCACACCAGGTCTAAATGATTTGCCGCCAGATGCCAGCCTGAACTGAGTCCTCCAAACAAATGCATCACAGGATTCTCCCCGACACCACTGATCACAGCTGACTGCCTGGTTGGCTGAAGCACAAACCAGGGATACATGTTGGGATTAAACATTCTGGCAACAAAGCAGAGGACCTCCTGATGACATTGCCCTGCATCAATATAGCCACATTTGTGATCCATCCTGACTTCTTCCTCCAAAGTTCAGAAAAAGACCAACCTGAAGGAGGAGATCAGGGTTAAGGAAAACAGAGTGTGGGCTGACAGTTACATTAAAGATAGGATGGATGGATCCTGCTGCCAGAACCTTTCAGCAGTGACAGATGGATGCTGCAAAGATGAAGTAAGTAAGACATTAGAGAACAGTGGTTGTTATTCACCAGTATGAGTGTGTCTCCTTGTGTGTGTGTGGGTGTGCACCCCAGTGTGTTTCATATGTGCCTCTCTGTACTTTCGTGACTGTGTGGGCAAATGAAAGGGATAGAGAGGGTACGTGCATCTATAGGTGTGTTCCAAGCTTCAAGGTGCCATCCCTGACAGCGGCCCACCACGATGGGAAATAATGTTGGGAAATTGATTTAGGTGTTGTCTGAGTTTGACAGAGATGAATCTGTGTGTCTGATTACAGGGGGGAAATAGCAAACAACATGAGATACAAATGGCAGAACAAAGAATTCCGAGGGAGAGAGAGAGAGAAACACAAAACACAAACAGTCTGCTTTGGGCTCTCACACATTATTTTTTAGCATATACTGTACAATGAATATTATGATTAGTTAATTAGACTCTGCTGTATGTTTGAGGCAATAATTATGACAGTTTGATTTAGATTTTTTAAGAGTCAATCATCGACTAGAGGTTCATAATGCTAAATCCATTTAAGGGCCAATCTTCAGTAAAGGCCGTATTTGAAGACCGTGTCAGAATGGAATGAAGAAACTCTATGTCTCAGTATTATCACACTTCTGTGAAAAACATCATTTGATTAACATGGATTTTTCATGGTGCGGCCTACTAGTTGTTTACTGGATTATGATAGCACACAGCATCTCTGGTACCACATAGTGGACACGAGATAAGGAAGTGATATTGTTAACACACCTGCAGGGGTCTGGCAGCAAGCAGCTGGAACCCAACCCCTGAATGCTTTTCTGCCAGTGACATCCGTTAATTCACTTGGCGGAGGTATAGTGTGTGCCCTCTAGTCCTGTTTTATTCTGATAACCATGTCTCCATTTGACAATGTATCCGTGCTTTTTCTTATTGATCGGGTTTTTGAGTACTCATAACCATAATTTTTGTCCTTAGTATGTTTGACCACTGTTATATTTCTCTAATTTTGATGATTCCTGGTGAATGCAGAGCCCTCTGCAATTGTTTAGCCCCTTTTAAGAGGCAGTTCTTACTTTGTCATAATTATCATGTGGGACATACAGGCATGAGTAATCTCCTCACTTGGTCAGTCTGCCCAAGCCTGTGTCTCATTCCTGTCCAGCCCCAGGCATCCCAGCTGGGGACACTTCTGTTGGACCCGGGGTCAATTCAGTTTAGCCAGGACTCCTCCTCCACCTACATAGAAACATATCCTTAAACTGTATGCATAATTTGTTCCTTCCACATGTTCAGTTCATGCCAAATTGAAACTATAATCCTTTTAAAATAACAAATATTTTATATTCCCTGTAAATAAATGACAAGGGGATAAAACTTGAGAGTGAGCTATCATTTCCATTCAGTACAGAAAAGTTCCTCAAGGCCATGACCTTTATCGACATTGACATGTATTTGCAGTAAGGAGCTGAGCTGTAGGCTGATCTGTTCAAAGCCAACACTATTCCATCCACCCTCTGAGATGAACCAAGGATTAAGATAACAAAATTTATCATATAAACTCAGTACCCTCCACATAAAATCAACACAAACAAAAATGAATGAATTAATGCAGCGCTGATAGAAAAACAACAAAATAATAAATCGAAAAGAAAAAAAAAGAAGAAAAAGTATGAGTTGTCTACATTTGTTAACGTAAAGAAACTCAATCTCAAAATCAGACATGGTTGCTAGGTCTCTATAATACTTTGGGTGAAGCCTCGGATGGTGTATTTAATCTGTAAAGTTTAAGATAAGACATCACCTCCTCCACGCTGCAGCACTCATGAGGTGGTGGTGGCTTCAATCTCTTTCAACTAAGAACTATCAAGGTTTTGTAGTGAGTAATGCGGAAAATGTTATAGCCTCAGGTAATTTATGAATGGTGTCTCCAATGGGATTGCACGAACCGATGGCATTGACTGATCAGGATCGATAACTGTGGTACAAAGACCTGAGGAGTGTAAAAAAAAACAGGGTGAGTTTAGGCCTTGACCAAAATATGTGACTCAGGTTAGCTGCGTCTAAACTGCACCTGATGCAGGTTGGATTCAAACCAGGGTAGATTTTTTTAGCCATCTTACTAATAGATCGATGCAGCCTTGACAGAACCCTCAACTGTGACAGCCCATGTCTTATGCATATCCATGATGAGTGGACCAATTTAGTGCAAGCCTTCAAATTTATGTACTCACAGAAAGTCATTACCTTTTTCCATCCCTGCATCTAATACATCATTCTGTTTTAAGATAGACCTGGGTTCCACGCTCTTTGATAATTCTGAATGTCAACTACATCATCAGTGTAATCCGCTGATTAGTTTGAACGCAAAATGTTGGGAATGCAATTCAAGATGTACTATGGTGGCAGTTGATATAAAAGTGCAAAAAATAAGAAAATTAATACAATTTTAAATAGAAAAACTGTTGATTTAGGGTTTTGCTACGTGTATTTCCTGTGCAAAGGCAATATTTCGTTTTATGCTCATTAGGTTGCACCAAATATGCAACTCCAAATACTCCAAATATCAAGGAGAAATTGCATGAATAAAAAAATGCACACAATATATAATAAAAGTCCGGGTCTCTTCACAGTAGTGACTCAAACATCTACAATTGGCTGGAGGGGCCTTAATGAACTCACAGCACAAACCAAACCAGGTGGTCTAACTTTGTTTTTGTTTCCCTGTCTGTGCATGGCTATCAGGCTGAAATAGTTACAGCCATTCGCCACGTCTGTGTAATAACCGTTTTTGAAGAGTTGCGTTTTGCTAGAGTACACATCGATGGAAACAGTTGCGTTTTCAAAAGTTATTCAAACGTTTAAAATTTTTTTTGATCCCTGAAATATTATGTCGCGTAAACTAGCAGATAAATGCTAGAAAGTTGCTAGACAAACCTCTAAGAGTGGATTCCGAGATCTAGCTGGCCTCTAAATTCGGTGTTCCAAAGGAAGTGTAGACATTTAGGTGCCAACTTATGAATTATACATAGTATAGCCTTTTTAGGATGTCATCATCCCTGTTTTCAAGCAGATGTGAGTTTGTGCATATAAATATTAAACTGGTAAAAATTCTACCCTTTCCTGCAACAATAAACCGTTACTATCACTATACATAAGTATGCACATATGTGTAATATCGCCAAAAATCACAATAACGACAGTAATGATACATTTTCTTTTAAGAGTGAGAGGCACAGTTTAAAAGTTTCATTTCCTGCACAGACAATGGATTTTGAGTGGGTGGAAAACTGCTACAGATGGAATCATCAGTATTAAAGATGGTCAGCTGCACCAGAAAATACCTGCTTCTTTGATGCAGCTAAAAGCTTGAGTGCTCGGTGTTTACTCTAACGCTGGCTTGTCTTCATTATGCTTCCAAGAAGCATGTGCCTGTGTGCTGACAAATCGACCAAGAATATTTCCACTCTGTCTTTCATCGTCACTCCTATCCTTTTTGTATGTTAAGTGCAGCATGAAGAGTACTCTTGTTGAGTGTCAAAAACATCTATGCCATTTGTTGATTCTGGAAATACATGCCTTCTGGAATGGTTGCATTCCAGAAAGCATGCATGAAGCGCTAATATACATGCATGAAGAACTAATACACATTGATTTCAATGAACCCAATACCAAAAGTCAAAGCTCATGTTTTCTGGGAAAGTGTGCCTGTGGTGTGTTGAGAGACGTACTGCCCATTATAGAGCCCTATATTTAGAGGCCAACTTTAGATTATTCATTGATGATGATCGTTCCTGCCCTTGAACATTTTTACCCGTATCTTTGCTAAAATATTTTTTCCATTTTTGAAATATTTTTCATATTTCTGTACATATTACCACTGTTCACTTTTTTTGCTCTGCACTGCTGGTGGCAAAATAAAAGGGAAAACTTCAGGAGAATATTTTTGACTCTGAGACACTTTCATCCACCACAATGTTCAAACTTTTTGTGTGTTTAGGCTAAACTATAAATCCCATAAATACTACTATATCGCTTGTTCGACTTTTAAATGTGCTTATATTTATTTTCGATTTTTTTCAAGAGTAAAATATTCACATGTTATATGTTACCATGAATTTGTTGAATAAACAGAGACTTTTTTCCAAATGATCCATCCAGAAGGTGGTGAATAATTCACTGTTTCGCTGGCAGAAGGCCTGGGTGTGGATGAAAGGCCTGGCTCCGACTACAAGCGGGATGAGGGTTGGGAGGGAAACTGCTCATGCTGCCTGCCCTCAACCACTCAGAGCAAAGAGCTAGCATAGAAGGGTTAGTTGTCTAACAGCAGTTTGTTCATTAACGGCCCCTCTCTGGGTGACAACATCCAGTCAGTGTCAATTAGTTGCTGACTGGTGGAAGTTGAACAGGTGGAAGTGAAACTGCTGGGAGAAGAAGATTCATTAGGATGACCAATGAATGCCAGGAGGTGCAGCAGAAGTAACTGAGGTTAGAAACCGCTGCGTGCAGAGCCGGCTCAAATCCCTTCAGGGAGCCGAAGCAGAATCTGATTTGAATATAACACGTCATGGTTTCATGTCACTGCCCTTCACCTTTTGACTTTTGTCCTACAAATAATTACTGTGTTCTAATTATACATTTTTAATCTGTTCAATGTATCTTTTAAAAAAGTCAATTCTTATGTCAGCTTAAAGGGGCAGTCTTTAATATTCAGGGGTATCTCTTGGAATAAATTGAACCCAAAGTTCATAACCCTGATTTTTAGTGTATAATCAGTAGGAAAAAATAAAAAAGGATATCTACAGATCGAGCAGGTCCTGTTTCACCAGATTGGTAAACCACATCAACATTATGTTGTTCACTGTGATTCACAATGATCTAGCCATTTTGGTTCTTTGCTATTGGTTATGGACTGTTTGTTTCACAGCTTTCTCCTGCTGCTTTTTCCTTTGATGCCCTCCACATCTATATGTGTGACTTGACTGAAGCGAGAGTACGAAACGGACAAGTGTCCATTGATTTTCTGAAATTATTCGATATCAACCATTTGTAATTTTGTTTTTTCTCTCCTTGCTTTGAGTCTTACCTCCGATGGGCTTGAGTAAAACGTAACAGATCAGCAACCGTGTTTTTAGCTTGAATTAGGTATGTCATAATGTGCGTCAAAATATGACAAGTTTAAATTGTCGGCAAAAACAATAAAACCGACGCAGAAATTAAGCTCTAGCAAAACTTTGGTGGGGGAGACTATCCCTTTGTACACCCAGGTGACAGTCACCCCTTTTACAACTCTGTCATTCACACATTTACCACCAAACCTTTCACGTCTCAATTACCGGCTTCACGGTGTGAGGTTCCAATTAATATCAGCTGGCCACATGTGAGAGACACTTCGTCCTTGGCCTATCAACTTGCTGCTGGCTTATTAAATATCATTCCCACCATTCCACTCCACTCCACTCAAAGAGTAAATATGTTCTACACAAACGTGAAATACATTTCCTATTCTATGGAAAGTGAGCACATAATAAAACTGCAACAAACGTAACATTGGTGACAAACGGTGAGAAAGCAAAGCAGTTTTTGAGGGACTGCACAATCTGAGATGAGGCTCAGCTCATAGCTGCCTTCTCTCAATTAGAACAGGAAATACACAAAGTCAGCGATTTTGATGAACAGTTATGAAATGATTGGAATCATACCGAAATTTATAGCAGAAATCAGTTGACAAATATTAATATTTATCTTATTTTATCATTATGTGTCTTTTACTTATCAGGATGACTCACCTGCCTGTCCTGACCGCCGGCCCCTGCGTTCCACTGTCATCTGTTTGCCCCATATGTTAAATTCACTGACAGCATTACCAAAACACAGCTCATCATTGTACTGCAAACTTGGAGACTCTGAAGTCATATTTATGCAACATATTGACTACACAGATGGACGGAAGGAAAGTAGGTTATGCTGCACAGGAAGTTTCCATGTAAGAAATAAGTGATGAAAGAAAAATACTTGCAGGGCAAACCCTTTTGTTTCTACTGCATAATCAGCATCTCTTTTATGTTTTAGTCCCGTTTTCCGTTTCGCTTTATGAGAGCAGAAGCATTTTCTGAGCTTGCTTCCAAACTGAGGTGATAGCTGAGCATCCTGTTGCAAGAAAAATGATTAAAATGTAAGCGTAAATAAGCACCTTTTTTTAAAGTTATAATCCTGGCATTTCAATGTGAAATTATGTAAAATAAAAAAAGAGAAGGAAAAGGATATGCCTGATTGGACTTAAGTGTCGTTCAATGAATCTTCAGTGAGGTATCGTCATTGCTAAAATGTAAACATGTTTTTCTCACAGCAGCCTGGACACACATACACAAACACACACACACACACACACACACACACATGTGCACTTTAACCGTGAAAACACGAAGTACACTCTCTGTGGATAAGAGACAGCCTTCCTACATAAAAATGTCGCCCGTAATGAGATTTCTTCTGATGTCGACGTGGAGAAGGAATTTGTTCAGCACCTCACCCCCATTCAAGCCACAAATGTATCTGCACAGCTAAAATGAAGGATTTTCAATGACATGTCTGATAGCTAAATTGGAAAACTTATCTTGACATTTTTAATTTTCCCCTTTGAGATCAAAATCCATTATCTTTGTCTGGAGAACTGTCAACGCATCGAGATTTCACCTCGTGCGACAACACTTTTATACTCTCTTTTCAGATATGTCGACAGCCGCTAAGGTGAGGAAATTAAATGCAACAAGCCTCTCACTTTAATCCCACCAATGTAGCAAGAGCCAAATAAACAGAACCCCTCCTACCGCACAGAGCCATCGTGTTTTATCATTCAACCAGAAAAAAGAATGAGTGTGACATGTTCTACGTTTTTAGCCAGGCCTGCTACGTGTTGTTCCCTTTGGCAAGAAATGTTCTTTATATCTGCAGAAGGTGGTCCGGTGCGATGTAGGGTACATCGGCGTCTAAGCATCATTTAAACCTCAGAGGGGGTTAATGTTAGTGATGGTGGCGGCCAGATGAGCAGCTGCCCACCAGTGTTAAGATTGTTTGGTTCACATTTCATTAATTTTGCAGTATCACATAGACTTGATTCAAACCTTCTTTTTCTTCAGAAATAAGAGTATTGGTTTTCATGCTGCACATGTTATTCAAGACTTCACAGCATGATAGTTTGTTCGCTAATTTGGTTGAACAAATTTTAGTTAAAATGTTATGACTTTCACTTCTCTTACATTTAATATGTACCTTTTTGTTTCCTACCTAGCTACTCCTTCTAGAGACCTGTTTAGAAAGAAAAAAAAAAGTATAATGAATTTTCCAATTTAACGCAACATTAACATAATTCATAAAGACGTAGCTCCAGATATCCTACCTGATCCACCCACACACAACTTAACTAAAGGAGTACTATCATATGGAAGACTAGGGAGTGGAAAGAAACAGAGGTGAGAGGAAATTTAAATAACTGACACAATTAAAGTTTTTTGTCAATTTTGGGAGCATATCAGATCTAATAGAGGTGTTGGCAGGCTGTTACGATAGGTCAAGTGTGGTTGCCAAATTTCAAAAAAGGTGTTAAAGTCACCTTGGTAGCAGGCTAAGAAGGTCATTCTAAATATCTGTGTCCCCAGCAACACCCTCCAGCTCATACTGGGTGATGCATCGCCAGGCCATATGAGATTTGTCGTATAATCTCTCCAACAAGTTCTGGATCTACAAAGGGTCGTGCCTGGAAGGCCTCCAAAAGGAGGCATCCTGATCAGATGCAGTTATTCTTTTCTATAAACAATTTAGCCATGGGGAAATAGGAGTCCAGCTTCTATGACACCACAATGCATTTGTGAGGATCCAACAGAAAGATAAATCCCTCACGTTTTGTCATGAGCAGGAAATAATACCTGTTGTGGGGAAAAGTTGGCCTCTTAAGTCCCTCCCACAGGAAGTGGAAGGGACCATTAAGGAGAATAAAGAGGGGGGACTTCATCTTAACAATTCAACTGTTAAACCGTTAGAAACCTATTCAATTATTTGAGAATGAGAATTTATTTGACTAGTTATTTTTATTAGTGTATATTGCTCAGTTGATTGGATGTTTACTGTTCATCTTCCCCCAGTTGTGTGTGTCTATGTATGTGGCCATACATATTCAACCTCTTGTGTCTTTTATTTAAGGAGATAATTGGAGTTTTTGATTATTCTAGGGCCTTATTTTTTTTAGTTTTCTTTCATTGTATAAAAACGTTGTGAATCTTCTATGAAATGTCCCTTTGTTATTTTTCCGTTCTCCATTGGCACCTGTAACGTCTTGTTTTTATTGTAATAGTCAACATACAGTCAAGAAAATGAATGTTCATTCATGAATAATGTAAAGAAAACAATTAACACTGGTTGGCATTCCTGGATAATCCTTCAGTTGTCCATATCTATACCTCATCTATACCTCAACTCCTGCTGCCTGCTGCCCCACAGAGCATTTAGATCACATCAGTAAATATTTCATTAAGGTTGTGCAGCATTTTCCCCTCTCCGGTGAGATTAATAGAATCCAGGGAGCATTTTTGCCGTCAGGACCAGTATAATTAAATCGAGAGAGAGATGCTCACCATGTAAACCCTCTTGTCGACCTGTTCCGATCTTTCCAATGATGCTGGAGGAAAGACAAGAGGAGCTACAGTGATAATTGATGGGAGAAAAGATCCGATGCTGATCTTAGAATAGATGGGCTGTTTTGTCGGATCTTGAAACGAGAGTTACTTGAATGATACTTTTATGTAGTCATTTGGGTAAAAATGTGTTTGTCGTTGTTTCTGAAGTGAGATAATTGGATTCAGGTCTAGAGCTGATGCAGAAATCACTCAACAGTTTCACCGAGAAAGAAAAGTGATTTGCATAGAACACTGATTTATGCAGTGTTATAAAACACTCAAGGCTTCAATCTGCTTTAGGGTTCGTACCTCAATTTCAGGAAGAACATTTACAAGGATCCAGAGAACTATAGAAATCATAGAGTACGTGTTGAAATGTAAAGGTTTGGTTGATTTAATGTGTCCTTGCATTGTGATCCTCGCTGATTATGGTTAATAAAGTCAAATAATCTGGCAGCACACCAAAGCATCAGAGGTTACAATCATCTCCTTTCCCTCAGATCTGTGTTTCTGGAACTCTGGTTCAGGAAACAACTGAACCTCAGCCTGACAATTATCCTGGCCTGGACCAGGCAACTTTTCCAGCATGAGTAACTGCACTCACTGAGTTTAAACTATGTTGAATCTGCTTTATGGAATTGAATATATGGAAAATAAATCAGACTAACTGGAATCTTTGTGAAGACTTTGTGAATAATCTGAGATACAATCGAAGATCATTCAGTTTGGCCCTTACCCACTCTTTGTTCGGGAACGCTGATGACTGACAAGCTCGATTCATGACCCAGAGGTTCTGCCGCAGCAAGTGAATGGGAAATATCAGGGTAGAGACGGCAGCTCCAGATGACATCGTCCACCTGCCATTTTTTGCTCTTTCCTATTAGTGCTGGACCTCAATGAGAAGGTTGACCTTTGAGCCTGTGCTGTGACATTTTAAAGTAGAGGGCAGCAGGTGATGAGCTGGCCCCATCCTCTACACCTAGGGTTCTGCTGCCATAGGTGGGCATGCCAGGAAAGTGAAAGTAAGGTCCACAGACGTAGGTTTTTGTTAGAGTGTCCTTCTCCTATAGGCAACACCTCAGGCTGAGGAGTCTGCCTCTCCTGCAATAGCCCAGTTTTACCTCGGGCTTTTGGTAGGCAGTTGTTGGCTCCCAATGAGCTCAAACATCCTTAGTAAGGTCTGGTTTTTAATCATGCTGGGTGTGTACCCACCCTCCTGAGCTAGGGAGTACCTTGAGGGGGAGCCAGTTTAGTCACCTGCAACCTGACCCATGTGATGATTGTACTGATTTACACGGTTTACCAGTAGCAGGTTTGTTGACCTGACACCGACCAATTGGAATAATCCTAATTATAATACCCATAATTATTTGATAAGCTCGATCTTTGGAACAGGACTTCTGGTAAAGTGCACAAATACTTTACTCAAGCAGAGGTACAGTTATTTATGTAAAAAATTATCTGATAAAAGTATGGACTCATCTTCTTTCCTCAAGTGAAATAGTAATAGTAAATCTAATCCAAATAAAAACAAAAAGTTCGATGGACATTTCTATCAATAGTTTTGTGGATAACTAAATATCTTGTCATATTAATATAGTATTAATTTAGGGGATTAGGAACTTCCATTTCAACTTTCATCACTACCACTCAACGACAAGGAATGTACTCAGCATGAATCAGCTTTTGTGTGAAACACAAGTAGAGGAAATGCAAAGTAAATAACAAAAAAGAACTCCGACATCTTGCCTTTTCTTCTTTCATATGTTTCTTTCTTTTGTTTTGCGTCTGTCATTTAAGATCACCTTACTTTTGTGGAAAAAAATTCTAACTACAATAAGGAGTCTGTTTTGAAAATGTATGTAGTCTAAATATAGATAGATGAAAACTCTAATTAAGAATGTATTTTTCTAACTTCACCTTTTCTCCTTATAACACAAACATATTTACTTTCTACTACATACTGGCCCTTAACTTCATTAATATATTTTTATTTTACGTCATCCTTCCTTTCTTTGCTTGACATGAAGACTGATATGAGCCTAAATGAGCCATGACACATCCTCGGTGAATCCCTCTGTCTATCAAGCATAACACAGAAATAAGGCTTAGTGAATGTAAGAAGACGAAATACACAAGAAACTCAACCATGAAGAAAAGGTTGATGTCAGTTTTGTTTCCCTCTTATTTCCTCTACATAGCAGTCATTCACACTGAACACATTCTCTTCTTGTGAAAGTTATTAGTAGAAAGTGAAATAAAGTTCCCAATCCCTGTATTATATCAATATGACATGGGGTTCAGTTTAGCAAACAAACAGTCCCTAAAAATTCCCTTAAGACTTTTAACTTTTATTCTTAAGGTACATCTACAAGTCTTCAATCTATTTGTTGAAGCAACGCTTTTAGCTCCCTTTATTTGCAAGACTGCACTCCTACTTGAGTGAAGAATGTGTGCACTTTAAACAAGGAATTTCAGATATCTGTGTTAAAATGTAGAAAGTAAAAGTAACAAGTCGTCAAAAAATAAATAACCACATAAAGGGTAGATACCGGAAAACTCTACTTAACCACAATAATGAGGAATTTCAGGGCCGAGTTGGTTGTACCCGCTCGTTTTATCTTGGCATTCCCCTCTCTCTTACTTTTTCTCTCTGTGTCCAGTTCTTTTCCAAAAGCTGAGCTGTGATAGCCTCAGGCTTCTTATTTCAGTCAGAAAGGAAACACAAGGTCAGCTGATATTAAATAGCCAGCGTTACTGGCCTCCACTGGGTTATCCTCATTTATTACCCTAACCCCTTATCCTGTTCAGGGTCTCCGGGGCTGGAACCTATCCCAGCTGACATTGGGTGCGTGTCAAGGTACACTGAAAATAAAAAAATATACGGTAAGTATGTAAGAGTAAATCATTTTAAATTCAATCAACCCTTTACACAAACTGAATTGAAAGAAGTTCATTTCAATTTTATTTTAGGTTAACCAGTCTGACATCAGATCAAATTCGTTTTGACTAATAAACTGGTTAATGAATTCAAACCAACCAATCATCACATGATAGGCGGCAAATGCTTGAGAGATGACACAGGAGTTTTGAGTCCGTCTGGGGAAGGATGGCATTAAAAATACAAGCAGTCCAGTGGTAATGTTCTGTGGTTATGTTTCATACATTGGTGGATTTATTTACCTGTCTATTTCGCTGACCTCCTCAGAGGACAGCCTTATTGAGCAACTGTTGCTCATGAGTAGTCATGGCCAAATAGGAAGGTCGGCCAGTCAAGCCACCGGCAAGACCCCGAACCCAAATTTGACCCCAGGGCACTTCCCAGGGTCTGCCCACTTCTCAGGGATGTTCCAAATAGAGATAACACATTTCACGGTGTTATACTGCTTATTACTATGTAACAAAGTAATAATACAGAGTATACATTACTGATAAATGTTGAGGTGTAGAGACCTCCATCCTCCAACACACAGCAGCAATGATGCTAGTGATCAGACAAGAAGGCTTGCGATCTTAGCATTTTAAAGTACCTTTTCTGCACCAAAGAAGAGTTACTTTCGGCAATAATTTCGCCACTTTATTATATGCATCTCTGAAAAATTATAGAGGTCTATACCACAAAAGTGGGTACGGCCATGCTCATACACAAAAATAAACAAGGGGACAGATCACATGACCTCCAACTCTGGCTGGAGGAGGGAACCATGTCTAGGTGTTTTGCCTTTTAATGCTTTGATTATTCCATAAATCTTAAGTCGTCCATTTAAACATCATTTTAATGGGACTTGCAAGTATCCAAAACAATACACTATTCTCTAGAGTCACCATTCTCAATATGTTTGGGTTTTCAAACAATGGACTGGACCCAAGAGCAAGACTCAAACGATAGGGACGTTTTAAGATGGTATAATTAGAGACAGTTGGCAGAACGTTCTTCTTTGACTCCAAAACGCAAGTGTTCTGATCTTCTTGCCTGGCAAGGCAAGAAGATCAGAACACCAGGTATGTGAAGCACAAGTAAACAAAACAGTTTTTAAGAGATTATCTAAAAGAAATATTCAAGGTAGTGAACTGGCTAGAGTTATACCACAAAGGTTGATGGTTGATCTTTCAAAAAGTGGATGTAGCCACCAGGGTTTGATGGTGGATTGACGACAGGTGTCGCAAAAAGTGGCACAAATCACCAGGTGCAGCCAAAAGCACACAGACTAGAAGGGATGAGAGAGAGAAAAAGAGGGAGCAAGGGGAAAAACATTTTTAGGAGGAGGGCAACATAACAAATCCTTTTGTTGTATAGTTGTTTGCAGGGGTTTATATAGATTTGTAGCAGAATCTGATATATAAGTCAGTAGAAAAGTAATTCATTTTAACTTAGTCCTCCCAAAAAACTAGCCAGAGGTTAGTCATACATTATCAAGGCTACTAGTGGTTAGGGAAATTAATAGACTCAGAAAAATCTTCAGGGAGTCCTTTTTTTTATTTTAGCAAGAATAAGCCAAGTGAGACAGTTTTAATTTTCAAATGGCCCACAGCAGACGACCAAAATTAATTGTTCCTATTGCTACAGAGGGAGACCACTTGAGACAGACAACAGACCATAGGGAGAGAAAAAAAACAATAAAACAGGATAATTACACAAGTGTTGAGCACTTTTTGTGGAGTGGGAGCCTTAGCGGCAGCGACTTATGCGAGTTTAAGGGAACAGAGAGCTGACCTGAGGCTAAGCAGCAGAGAATTAGAGTGTTGACATACAAAGTCCTGATTTGTGAGAGCAAATCAGGACTGGCAGCAGCCCAGACATATTAAATGTCTTTGTCTCCAAATGAAACATCAGTTATGGGTGGACAGCATGTGGCGTGAAGGTGATGTGTGTTTAGAACTTTCTGATCAATGAATGCAGGCTGTTTCAAGGAGAGAACATTGGGGTGGGAAAATATCTGTAGGGTCAGTTGATGATGGGGAAAAAAGGTACTTGTGCAGTTAACACAGTTCCTTAAAGTAGATGTCCGACACACATGAAGTCAGAGAGTTCAGGCGCAGCGCAATTTTTACAGATGTTCCCCCTCAAAGTTATGAAAATCAGAATTGCTATGCAAGTGCCTTGCAGAGATATATACCGAACCAAAACCATTAGACCATTGTGGGAATTTTTCTACAAACCCAAAAAGAATTTTCAGGAACATAGGATCACAAAGGTTTTAAATTTAGACCTGCAGTCTCTGCTCTTAGTGTATGAAAGGTACAAACACCAAATGCACAAACAAAAGCCACTCTATTTTCAGTTTCCCTTCCAATCTCTTCTGCATCATTTAATTGCATCTAGTCAAATATTAAAACACAATAAATAACAAAGATCAACACGTAACTATCTGATGTTGTTTCACTGTGCATGAAGTTGTTTTTTAATCTGGCACAGGAATAGCGTGCTTAATTTTTAAGGTTGCACAGACATCGCAGAAACAGCAAAAAATAAATAAATTTAAAAAAAACCTATGTTTAAATTTGGTCGAAAATGTGACTTTTCAGAATGCTTGCAGCTCCAAGATTTTTCTTTGCACAGATAAAAGGTAGTCAGAAGGTACACAACACAGAATCTGCTAATTGTGTTAGACTGAATGAAACATAACAAGTTAAATAGAAGTCAAGGGTAAAAAAAAGTGGCAAGTCAGTTTTATTTTTGCTAAGAATGACAACTGCCAGGTTTCTGTTTACCAGGTCAAATGCTCTCAAATTTGATCTAAAACTAGTAATACAAGTAATACAATACTAACTTATCTACCTATCGAGCCTTTTGCTTCAAAAAAAAGAAGAGATATGCAAACCAAGTTCAACAATGATAAACTACATATCTATTCCAGCATGCTACTCTAAAAATGAGTTGTTAAAGTCTGTGCCGTCTTTGTGAAACTAAATCAAAGCAGGGCAGCAGACACAACATGGGGCTGTTAAAAGTTGAAGGGATCAACACAGAGGTTATCTGGACTGGTGCTTTCCTCCTGATCTCAGCTCCATCCTCCTCTGTGAACCAGTTAACAAGGTAATTATGATTTTATAAGACTTAGTGTCAACCTGTCATGTAATTTTGTGTTGAATCTACATTATATGCCCTGATGTTTTGCCAACTAAACCTGACTTGGTGTTAGCTGCGTGTTGCTATCATGCATGCTAATGTTTTCAGTTAGCTAGCATTCTCACTGGAGTGGATACGATTTTGTCTTACTCTTAAAACACGCAATGTGTCAATTTATTTCATTTTCATGACCAAGTGATTACATTTGTAACCAATATAATGTACATGTCAAAGTTTGATATGTTGGGCATTGTGTCTCTGTCAGTCAGTCTCTGGTTGTCAGTCTGTCTTTCTGTCCGTCTGTCAGCAAGTCTCCTTGTCTGTGTGTCTCTCAGTCAGTCTGTCAGTCACTGTCTGCAGTCAGTCTGTGTCTGTTGGTCTGTCAGCCAATCTTTGTTTGTCGGTCTCTTTTGTTCGTCTCAATCTATCTCATAAGCTTGTGGTTTATGAACTACATTCTTCCATGAATGTATTTTTTAGCTAGCTAGTTTGGGGTAGTAATGATTTGCAGGAGCATAACTTATGATATTCGATGTAAATAGATTGAAAAAGGGACTGGATTATGTCCCAATGCCAATATTTGATACTGATCTGGACATTAACTATTATCACTGTCTTCATCAGTTGCTGGTGATGAAGACGCGTGGGAAGACATCGACCAAGCTTCATCACAGGGCTTGCTGTCATTTCTGCCACCTACTGTGTGTTCAACTTGCAAAACCAAGAGGAAGCTGCAAGAACGGTGGAGTTTGTTCAAAGGTGGGTCGGTGTGTTTAAATCAGACACTCTCGTTTGTTCCTCCACTTGAAGCACAAGCTGGCATTTGCGTTTAAGTACAACGCCTGATTCAGGCCGATTGTCTATTCACACTACATGTTTTCGAATAGTTGAAAGAGCTATCTCTTTACCGCACACTCCAGCTCTCTCTCTTTATCATTCTCAATCTGCAAAAGTCTTACATATAGGAACAGACACCATGATTGACAATTCAGATATATATTGGTAGCTTCAAAAATTCCAATGTATTACTGAATAATATTATTAACAGGATATTAAACTCTGTTTTGATTGGCTTTATTTCCCCCTTGACATCAGTAACTGGAATGCATCGCTTCCCTTGAGTTGTGTATGTGGATTTATCATTTTTGAGAAACTTAGTTTACATAAAAAAATCACTGATCTGAAAAAAATGTATGGTTTGTAGTAATGAGTACCTTAATCCTGAAGTTTGCAGACTGAAGTCTTAGAAATTAGTCTGCTTAATTATTGACAAGGTAATTAATTTATGCCTGCATTGCTAATAGATACCAAATGTTTGCTAATGTTTCAAAGAAATTAAGACAATTCAGATACTGTCACAAGGAAAGAACAGAATTTTATGTGGTTCCCTTGTGACAGTAGGTGTGCTTAATAATAATCCTTATTAAGCACACCTTATATTTCTCTGTTAATACACTTTTAGGCGCTTCATTGGTATCAAACCCCAGAAGAAAGCAAAGGCCTGGCAGGGCGAGGTTGTGTCCAAGAAGACATAGAAGCTGTTCCAAAGAGGCAGCAACTGTGAATTGTCATGTAGCTCCTATATACTGATATATGTTTTTCTGGTACGACTGCATTTCCGTAGCAACCAATGGTTCTGTTCTCATTCTTAGGTTAACGAGTCAAAGCCTGTTGGTTCTCCATGGTTCCTGTTCCTGATGACTCAGTTGTTCAGTTTCAGGTTTGTTTTTGTTTACTGATTTTCATATCACACATGATCAAACCTCAGGGAAGATGGACACTGAAAACATGTTGACAATTTTTTTGGGAACCTGTTTGACATGAATTATTGTTCTTATTTTGCTATCAGCTTTTGAATCTAGCTTTAGGTTGTTTTAGGCACAAGCAAACTAACAATGAAAACAATAAATTCAGATAAATTCTTCTCTGCTTTTATAACAGAGCGTTAAACCAAACATAAAATTCGCCGGTAACTAATTTCATAATCGATTATTGTCGATTAGGTCGATTATTCGTTGCAGCCCTACTTGAAATGTATTAGCGACTGAATGAGTTAGATGCAGTGTATTTCACATTTTAGATGGTTATCTGTCATAGTTATAAAGAAAGGTGTCTTTATGGATTAGATTTGACAAAAATACTGAATGTGACACTTCACTGAATTTAATACAAGCCTAATATTGTTAATGCCCAATGCTGAGATAAGTGCAATGTTGGTCACTTCTGGTTATTTGACACTATATATATATATATATATATATATATATTTATATATATATATATAAAAACACTATAGATATTAAAAAAAAATGCCATTATCTGTTATAAAGTGGTTATTATATGTAAATGTACAAAGCCTGGATAAACAGTCCAACCAAATCGGTGGCTTGATGAGTCCTTATTTTGTAAAAGAGAATTATTGTGTTAAATTCATGCAGCAGTCAAATGGAGACTAGAACACACAGAATAGCTATGTAGGACTACAAAGCTCTGAAAATAATAGCAATGATTAATCATATCTGATTGGCTTTGGCTGGATTCATTTCATACACAGTTTCTCCTCACTAAACTGGCAACAGTCCATTTCAAACCGATCCAGTTCACTCTAACCAGCTCCACTTCCTTTTATTGCTGCTGTGAAAAAAATTCTCACATCATTGGAATAACAGATCCTCCCCATACACATACAAATGCAATAGCCCACACACACACACATACACTGGCACGCACACCTTCCTGCATGTGATTTATTGTGCCAGTAGCTTTCACAGTGCGATATCAAGGGCTGATCTTCTCTGCCTCTGTGCATCCATGCATGTTTATGCAAGATGTTTAGAGCTGTTTGGGGACTGGGGATTATTTAGCTAATAATATTTTTTTCTGTTTTCACATCTTTCTTATCTCAAGATGATGCCATGCACCAGGCTAACTCCACACGGAGTCAGAACTGGGAGCAACAAAGCGTCACCTACAAGGAAGTGAAACATTGGTGAATTTCCCTCATCAGAGAGAAAGAAGAACAAAAGTCAACATTTGCCAGTATCGTGAAATCCCTTTGCTCTCGAGAAATATCATGTCACCCTCCCTTTGTCTCGAGTGAGCCTCAGTCTCCTTTGAAAAGGAGAAGAAGGTTCTGTAAACTCACCCATCATGCCTTCGCTTGAAGCTCTGAGAGTCTCTCTAATGCCTTTTAGAAATTCCTTAAAGAGCACATGAATCCAGGGCTGTCTTCGTAACTCCATCAAACACGCCTGATTCGACCAACTCTCTGAGAGTGGGAATGATGCCATGATAAGGATAGGTTGAGTTTGTGCTAATAGTTCGGAATGCTCTAAAGAAAACCCTTCAGTAAACTTGGTGTAACAGGTGGGAGAGGAGTTTTACGGTATTTTCTCAATTAACTCTTTTCATTTGGTCAACTCAGAAAAGTTTGAAAAACAACACATTTGACATCGATTACGGTTCTGAAAATCATTAAATAATAAGATGCTCTCTTATTGCATCACTACCTTAATCACTTAGTCACTACCCATAGCTT
The DNA here is from genome assembly GCA_009660295.1 of Lophius piscatorius. Lineage (NCBI taxonomy): Eukaryota > Metazoa > Chordata > Actinopteri > Lophiiformes > Lophiidae > Lophius > Lophius piscatorius. The sequence continues at coordinate 184,057 of VRLP01000492.1, forward strand.
CATTTGCATCTACTTTAGATCAGTCATGAGAACAGAGCAATTCTTATATTTCCGAAACCCTGCAAACGAGAGAAGATCATCTGATTACACTGAAGTATGTGGAAAAGTAGCCTGTAAGGATCCGACGACATTAATATTATGAGGTATGAGGGAGGGGATATTAGCCGTGAAAGCTGGTGCCTAATCATCAGACAATCTAATAATAATGCTGCGCAAAGAAATTGGAGCCAACATCTATCCAAATAATAGAACGCTTGTTATTGTATTATCTCCACTCAGACGGTTAGGATCCGGCGCCGGTTATCCTGTCTGTCTGTGTGTTGGCAGGATTCCTCAAAAAGTTAAAAGTATGCTTTGATTAAGATTATACGGAGTGGTTGTGAATCACCCAAGAAGGGTGCAGGAGATTTTAGCAGTGATGTGGATACAACAAAAGTTTCAAGGTTTCTTTACCATTGCAGGAAACACACATATCAAGATTATTCTTCTACCTACGTAAAAAACGATTTAAGTCGTCAATGACGATTCCATAAAGTCCCTGACTCTTCGGGGGAATATAATGATAATTCAGCCATTCACACGGGGAATTGTATCCATACTGTGGCATGGCTGCTGGGGGAGCAACCAACAGAACAGAATCAATAAACTGATTGGCTGCAAACCGGACACGTTTGAAGAGGTGGAGGAGAGAAGGACACTGGACAAACTATTATCCATCATGGATAATCCTGTGCATCCTCTCCACCATCTACCTGTGTGGATTGAAACTTATATCTTTTAAAGTTAATTAACTAAATTATGAGGAAAACCACGACCTGTTTTACCGGATAACTACCAAACTAACGTTATCAGTGTGATTCCAAACCCTCGAGGTGGGTTTTAATGGTCAGTTGGTTTTTATTAGAAGGCTTGAACTATCATGGGACTGTTGCTTTTAAATGCAATGACATCATGGGAAAAGCGAGCGGCGTTTGCTGAGGTTTGCACCCTCTGAGAGTTAATTAACCGTACAATAATGTTAGTCAGTACACGTATTCAGACATACATTTTTCCATGTAATTAATTTTTTTCTGATGACTGATCATTGTACAGCACTTAAAAATATAACATTTCATTGGCTGATGGGGTTGCATCTTTCCCAGGTTAATTAAGCAATAACTATGTCTTAAGAAACCCAAGTAACGATGTGTTTTGCCTAAAATTTTCCATGCATTCAAATCAGGAGCAAAACTCAGCACTATCTCACCCCAGTGGCTTACTGTTTTAATTGCTTGAAGTGATGGATGTAGATGCAGCCATTAAATCCAGCAAAATATGTATAAGGCAAGAATGTGTGGTGAGCTCAGGACTTCAGTGATACTTATTTTATTTAAAGTTTCAAGGTAAAGAAAAAACAAACATTTTGAACAAACATTTCCATTCCTGAAATCTGATTAAATCCATTTTGAACTTTTTACCATGAACAGAGGACTGTCCTCCCCATTTCAAACATATGTATGTTTCTAAACTTTAACCAATCTTTAAAAGTGAATGTAAGAATGTTTTTTTCACAGTTCAATTGCAGAACATGTCTGCTCTCAACATTTGTACAAGCTGAATACGAAACGCTAAAAGCTTCAGCAGGTCCTTAACTTGATGCCTCAAATATCCTCTTCTCTGACTGCAGCTCAAATGAACTTGATTAGATAATTCGAGGCAGGAGCTCGCCTCAGAAGTCCTGCATGTAACTCAGAAGAAGCAGCCATGACTGTGAAGTGGCTTGTTGACCTTTGCTAACACGTCTCAGAAAGTTGCGTGCTACTGCCAGGTTGCCCACACAGGAGGGGAGGCAGTAATGAACAGCATCAAGGCAAAGAGATAAGGGTGTTATTTTGATCTCATTAGATCAAAAATGAGAAAATAATGAGAACGAGTGAAGGAAAAGGTCAATCAACAACTCACCAATGCAGGAAAACGCATTTCATATAAAGAAGTGACAATGACAGATTTCCCATTTGCCTCATTAGCAGGTTTAGCAGATACCATATGCAAATTAAGTGCTGAAAAAATCTCACTCTCGCAGTATTTTTTCAGGTATCTTCATGCCTACAAATGACATAAACGAGAGAACAACTCTCGTTCCTGTCAAATACAGCAGTGATAAAAGAATAATGCATGTGTGAGTAAGTGTGGCTGTCTGCTTCCGCCCCGCCGACCCCCCCGGAGCAATGGAGCATGGCTCGAAATCAAACTTCATTAGATCCTCAAGCAGTGAGGCCTATGATGAGGGGGAATAAAATAGAATAAAGTTGAAGGATCGAAAAAACTGCCTCACCTCTGTGAATGTATGCAGCCCCAGCAGTCAGATAAAAATTTTAAATGCTAAAGAAGAAATGGCTGGAGCGTGCTGGTGTCCCACAAACCTTTATTATGGAAGGTACATTAAGGAAAGTGGAAGAATTCTGACAAAAGAAAAGTCAAGTCCAGCCACTAAAGGACTTAAATTTATGGGCTACAGTTATTCAAAACACCAGATCATGTCTAATTAGGGTGTGGAGACACAAAGAAACAAAGAGTAATTATAGATTCATGCAACACTTTCTTTTTCTTCCTATCCTCTAGGGGCAGCGATGCGTATATGGTTGATTCTCTCTCTGGCCTCTAGGGCGCATCACATAGAATACAGCACAGAAGACCACACTGGCTTTTTACGAACGTATGCCTCACAAATACTCGCCCAAGACCTTGTCCACACGTACATGTGTACTTTTAAAAGTGTGCCTTTATCTCTGCGTTTGCCGTTTATCTCCACATGAAACGCTATGAGGGGGTGACTTTAGCTCAGTGGGTACAGCGGCCGTTCCTCAAACGGGAGACTAGGTTCAAGCCAAGCCCCTAACGCATGAGAATCTGTGGGTCCTTGAGCAAGACCGTGAAACCAGAGCTCCCCCGGCGCTTCACAGGGGCTGCCCAGTGCTCCCTCAGGGATGGGTTGAATGCAGGGATGAATTTCAAAACGTTCTACTGTATGTATGTACTTTGTAAGATGTGATAAATAAAGGAAAGATGATTATTATAAACACTCACCAGTAATGATCTCTGTAGAGGGTCAAGACATTCAGAGTCTCTGTTTGAGGTGTTGATGTGTGTATGGTATAGCCGAGGCTGTCTGAATGAAACATCTCAGTGATTGTCGCAATTACTGGTACTTTGTTTGTTTACATATGTGATTTCCCGTTAGACCAGAGAACACAAGAAAGGAAGGTTCACCATTTGCACCCTGTTCTCCTCTCAGATGAGAGCAGGTTCACATCACTGAGCCGTCACAGCTTATATGACAGACATGAAAGAATCTGGAGAGGCTGTGGTGATCGTTTTTGTCCCTCCAACATCATCTGCTTAATCCCAAGGAAGCCAATGGTACCCTGACTGCTGTTAGGTACCAGGATGAACTCCTTAGACCCATTTATCAGACATTAACCTGGTTGCTGGACAATGCCAGACCTCATGTGTCCATTGTGTGCGGGCAGTTCATGGATGATGAAGGTATCAATGCCACTGACTGGTCCTCACCTTCCCCAGACCTGTGAGTGAGCGCGTCTTGGACGTTATGTCTTGGAGCAGCCGACTCCGCTGACTAGACAGATTGTCCAAGAGGTCACTGATGACTTGATCCAGTTCGCGGAGAAGATTCTCTGGAAACAACCATCTGCCATCACATCGGGAGCATGCCAAGACATTGACAGGCACCTGAAGTCCAAACACACTACTGAGACAGACTATGAGCTGTTGGGGTGAAATACACACAAGTTGTATTAACCTCTGATTCCAATGTTTGGCCTTGATTTCAGGTTTGATTTAGCATCCAATCCTCAGTGGGTTGATGATTGGCTGGTTGATGGAGGTTTGGTTTCCATTAACGAATATTTATGCATCATTTTTTTCACAACAAATCACACAATTCAGTTCAAGTTTATTTGTCCCAGAAGGGCAATTTGTTAACACAATGAAAATAAATAAAGGATTTCCACTAGAATACTTTGTTCATCCAGACCCGATCTGGGATGTAAGTGTTTTCGAACACTGTAACATGAGCACTCTAAAATGCTATAATATTTTCTGTTAAAATCTAGTTTTTGTTTGTAAATGTTTTAGTACATTAAAAATGTACAACATTGAGACGGGAGACAGTATAAATATTACACATATCTGTACATGTACGGGATGTAGGCTTATGGGGTTTGAAACCTCTTTTCTCAGTGAGAGTCAAAGCGACACGTGTCGAGACTGTGCCAGTACTCCAGGCACCGCTGTCTATCTGATGGAGCTTTGCCCGCAGCCTTGGTTTGCCCGGCCTCTCTGCAGAACTCTGATCAGAGCTTTTGAGCAGAGAAACAAAGAGATGTCTTCTACCGATTATGGGAATGACAATTTTTCCTTTCATTCCCATCTCTCCCATGACTAAGCTAGACACCTTGGGGCATTGATTCTGACAAGGTTATCTATTTTTATTATTCACGGGAGCTAACAGCTAACCTGACTTTAAACAAGTCTCATGTGTAGCCTTTACTTTTCAATTCACACTGCAAGTGTGGCATTCTGACAAACAGCCCCATTTGAAAAACAATCCCCACTCTGAATTTTACCTCCTCACTACCACTGATCTGTCAAAGCACCGACAATATCGGGCTAAGTATTGCTACATTAAGAAATAATGAACCATCTGCCTGCTCAGTCGAATCCGGGCATGATGTGAGGGATGCCTATCATGCTATTCTTAATTAATGAGCCATTGTATGCTTGCCAAGGAATCACACTGCCACAAACAGATAACATTCAACAGCTCTCTGTTTCTGTGAAATGGGAAGTTTAGGACTGTCGTAAACACCTCATTTGCAATGATTGCCTCATATCTAAGATGCGATGTTCAGGAGTGGAGAAGAATTATGTTTAAAAAGCGGATAAATTGTTGTTCAGTGTAAATAACAATTTGATTAGAACATATTAAAATCTGAGGCACACCAGAAAAACTAGACGCATAAAATGTGGAAACTGTGAGTGGATTAAAATAGAGCAGTGCAAGATTTAATTGCAACATCACAAATTAAATACAGTGGTAGTGGAAAAAATAAAGATTTAAAAATGAGCTAAAACCATAATAATAAGTTTAAAGGAAGCCTTATGAAAGAAATCTACTGTCAAAAGTTGGAGAATGCAAGAAAGGATCATTTGTATGGCACATTTCAACAAAACGGCAATTCAAAGTGCTTTATAAAATATATGTGTTAAAAGAACTGTAAAAAAAACATAAGGGGAAAAAAAATCATTTAGAGGTTATAGCCCTTTATATAGCAATTAAAATATATGAGAAATACAAGAGTATACATTACAGAGCAGTGAAATAACTGCGTAATAATTGATTGAATTAATGTCATAGTTAAATTAAATCTTTCAGGTGATTTCCTGTAAACTCTTGCAAGTTTCTGAAAGTGAGCTGTTATGTTTCTGTCACTGAGGAGAAGCATCCATCGGGATGCTCTGCCACAAAGCACAGATCGTTGGAATGTTAGCGTGATGGTTGACCCTCTGCCGGTTTCTCCCATCTCCACACAGCAACTCTGCAAGGTGACCACTTTGTTCTTAGTCACCTCTCTTACCAAGGCCTTTATTCAGCCGTCGGCCAGCTCTATGAAGAACTGTGTTTCCTCCAAACTCCCTTTTAAGAACTTATATACTCTTATATACGCGTATATAAGTGCTGTCGTCCCCGACAGCAAGCGCATATGCCTGAAAAGAACCAAATCCCCCGCATTGCGCAAACAGTCCCCCATAATTGAGCTTCTCGGAGTAGATGTGAAGTTTTTTGTAAAAATGCTCCCCCCTAATGAGTAAAATGTGAACTATTGGAGTGAATATCACAGCTATAACATAGCTATGATCAGACTAATGGTTGAGAAATTATGGCCCAAAACATTTGGAGATAAAACTCCCCCTAGTGTTGAAAACATACAACAGACCTTTTCCAAAATCGATCCAGTACTTCATCACCCAAAGGTCTGAATGGGTTTAAAATTATAATATGATCCATGCGATGGTTGTAGAGTCTTGCGTTAACACAAAGGATTTCCTGCGGCGATGACAACTTGATAATATGGATAATAATTAGGGTTGGGGCTAGGTTGCTCTTGGGAACCTCAACACCACATAAATATTTTTGCAGACTTCTCCAAATCTGTGCCTCCAAAACAACCTCTCTCTGAGGTCTTTCAACCACATGACTGGGTTTTTACTCTGATATGAACTGTCAGCTGTATGACCTCATATAGACGGGTGTGTGCCTCTAAATCATGTCAAATCAAATGAATTTTCCACAGGTGGACTCCAACCTTAGTGCAGAAACATTTCAACGTTGATCAAGTTAAATGAAAGGCACTTCGGCAGAATAAAGTGCCATAGAAAAAGGTCTGAGTACCTATGTATATAAAATGCCAATCCAGTTTTTATCTTTTGATAGATTTAGAAAAAAAATAAAAGCTCTTGCAATTATGGGTTTTGCGGTGTAGATTGATGCGGGAAAAGATGAATAAATATGATTTCAGCATAAGGCTGCAACATAATAAAAAGCAAAGGTGTCAGAATAGTTTCTGAATGCAGTGTATATTCAATCAAAATGATGGCTTCTTAAACTTTCATTTCAGCAGCTGTAACTTAATCTCAAGCCTTTTAAAAGCCACAAAAGTCGATCATTTTGACAGAACTGCTTTGAGTAAAGCCTGTAATCAGAATAGAACATTAAGAATGTCTGACAGAATCAACACAGTTAAAGTCACTGTTTATATCAAAACTAAAAGAAATTGCATGTAATTTAGTTCATTTTTGGCTTAGTTGACTCGACACTGAAATATGAATATGCAATATGATGTTGCAGTTACTCCATACAGTACACATATGTCCATTATTTTTCACCTTAATAAGGTTATTAAATCATATCCAACACAAATTAGTTTTGTGGAAATTGTTGACATAACCTGATTAAATGAATCCAACAAATAATTTTTTAGTGTTTCCCCTTGGTATAAAAATGGAATGCAGGGACAATCAGATCTCCTCCCAGACATTCTCACACACACACACACACACATACACACAGACACACACACAGACAGACGCACACACACGTCAAGTTAATGTAGACGGCTATGAGCCCTTCAGAAAAGAAATCGTCAGCTCCGAGAGAAGCGATTAGAGCTCCCTTTGGTCGCCATGGTGTTACTGATGATTGATGTGATTAATAAAGCCGGTGTTCTCCGTGCTTCAGAATGCAGGACAAAAGACAAAGAGGAGGCAGAGAGAGAGACAAATAGGTAGCAATAGAGACTCTAAAGGCACTCATGTGTCTAACCACTGTGATTTATTTTTCCACAGCTCTGGAACACACTGCTCTCATCAGATTATTATTTTACACACCACATCACCTCCTCAAACAGCCCTAAGACGTCGATGTGGTTGTCTTCACAGCAAAGCTGAGCCGCGACACTGTTCTACAACACATCACGTTCCACTCTGTGAAAATCAAGTTGCGACAGTGTGGCTTCCCAGTTTGTTTATTAGCTCATGTAGATCATTTAGAATGATTTAGCCTTCAGCCATGAAAATATTCCTGGAAACAAATATATATAAATAAAATTCGACTCTCATTGTGGCTTTCAAAATGATTTCTAGAAATCCTCGGAATAACTTTGCTTCAGACGAAGTAATGCTTCACTTTGTTTTCCACTATTGCAAAGCAATATAAGGTGAAATGGTTTTCGTCTGGATTTCTGCTCAGGTACCCAGTAATTACCAGCGAACTCATGCAGCGTGATTCCACAGCTTTATTTCCTTTCTTTACTCACAGGTCCACTGGATTTTTCTATTTTACAACGCTGTTGATCTGAAGAGTGCTTAAGAGGTAAGCTATAATAAGGAACCAAAGCCTTGAGGTTCCCTTTGCTAATCCAGGCCATGGACCAATGGATCTCCCTGAGGAAATCAGAGGCCAGCTCTTTATTCGCCATCAAAAACTTTTTATGGGCCCTTTTACTCAGGTTGTTGTCTGGATTTTATTTCATAGGTCATTTCTTAATACAGCAGAAAAGCTGTACTGTAATTGTTCATATTTCACTTACCTGTTGGGCTAATTAAGTAAAATATCAACATTACAGTAAAATATGGAAAAATAAAAATTAGATCTCCTTTGGCCAATTCATAAAGGCTCGATTTGGACTAAATCGGACCAACGCGAGTATGTTATGTTTGGAAAACAGTGGGTTGTTTCCTAATTATATTAGAGTAAAACATCATTTATACAAGATAGATCTCCTCGTGTCGATTCGTAGGCACTAAATCGGACAAACGGTTGAAAAGTCACGAAAACTTTTGGAGATTAAGTTCCCTAAAGTGAGTAAAATATGGACTATTAGAGTAAATTATCACTTATACACGATAGATCTCCTCCAGGCACCAAATTTGGACTAAATTGGACCAAATGCTGAAATATCATGACCCTAAAACCTTTAAGGATAAAGCCCCCCCGAGAGTCTGGAATATAAAAATGACCTTTCCCAAAATCAATCCAGCCTGGTTGAGTACATGCTGCCTTCATGGTCTGCAGAGCTTCCTCATCTTCTTTATGAAGCATTTTCCTGGTACAAATAAATGTTATGCTTGAGAAAACGATGGGGCCACATTCCTGCCTCACATGTTTCGTCTGGTTTTTAATTAACTTGCCCGAATACAAATTTCAGTTTCACTTCCCGTGCTTCTAGAAAAGACAGCGGAAGTTTGGTTTTCTCTTCGGATGACAGATTAAAGATAAAGTCCTTGAATGATGAAAACAACAAGTTGAAGCAAATACAAGGTCTTACTTCACTGAGCATGCTGAATTGGAAGAGGTTTTCAATTTACTTTTATGTTCTTTGACATTTCATAAACTGGGAACATTTTACAGCCTGAGAGGACCTAATCCTAATAACTTCATAAGAGCGTTCCACTGTTGAATGGTTTAACATTTTGGTTGCATCGATCTGACTTTGCCTTCATGTCTGTGCTGCACAAACCCGAGGGAGACGGCGTCATTATTCTCCGTGAATGGTATCGCGCGGTGTTATGATGCAGAAATGATCACCGGGTCAGCTCACACCTGGTGGAGCTTAACAGCTGAGATAACAACGGGATTGTTTCAGCTCTGACGCCAGCTGCCTGCTCAACATCCTCGCTGTATGCTTTTTGAGGGGAACACTTTTGACGTGTCAGTCTCATTCTGGTTCTGGTCCTGGCTGAGAGTAATATTTCAGATTCCCTGAACAGAGATAGTACCCTTGTATTTTATCTGTCACTTCTTCGACGCTCCTCAGCGATCACCTCATGGGTCTAACTAAATCACCTCAGCGATTTAGTTAGATCCATGAGGAGCCGGGTTTGTTATGGAATTGTCACTGCTGCAGCTCAAACGCTATTATAAGACTGATTTCAAATTGTATTCCTCAGTAGACCTCAGTGCGAGGAAGAACTGGAATGATTTTTTTGAGAGGTCAGTTGTATATTTTCAACACTAGGGGGAGTTTTATCTCCAATGTATGAAACATAATTTCAAATTTGAGATTTTTCGGGGATAATCCCTTGCTATGCAGGACAACAACTGGGAGGATTTACGTAGAGTTTTTCCATTTCACCTTCATCATTAAGCACAAGCTAACTCCAATTCATTATGGTGTGGTGTGTTTTTGTACCACAGAGATGCAGACATTGCATTTCTCTGATATAAAACATGGATTTTGTGAAGCATGGAAAAATGGATTTTAGTCCCCCACGGACACTGTTTGATTTATGCTGGGACCTGAACCAACCTGTACGTTTGTGTCGCTTTAGACATTTGGGTGATATAATTTACCTCTCTCCCAAGAGCGGAGCATTGAATCTAATGGGATTTTTTTTCTACCAGAAAAAATCCAGATGAGGGATTTTCTTTTTTCTTTTTTTTTTTAAATGTCATTGCATGCTCACATTACAATATATGAATAATTTCTGCTCTGTGATCTGATATGGTCCAGTCAGAGCAATGATTACTCGCTTAGGAACTCAAGGAGGGCAGAAATATGAAAGCTGTTGTTGTTCCGACACAAACCGAATCAGACAGAGCCACTGGGGAGGGATTGCCAAGGTCTGCCTAGCTGTGAATGTAGGCCACTGGGTGAGAAAGAAGGGTAATTCCTTGAGTGCTCCCCTCCTCCCATCCCAAGCCAGGAAATAGTCGTAACCACTGGCGATTACTACAGGCGACATGATAGACTCTGCTCCTCTGCTGCGACATGTTAATATTACATGAAACTGTTAAGGATGACCATGAGCCCGGGGCAACAGGGAGCCATTGAGATTCCTTCCTTCAGCGAGAGTCACCTAATTCATTTTGGCCCTCCATCAGAGTGACTTTAAATAACTCATGAACTCATTATCTAAATATGGGAAGGCACAGAGAATCATATAATTAAATTGGATTTGGTCTCTTTATTCCATAGTCTGAGTGTTCATCTCCCGATCAGAATACCAGCAGTTTGATCCTCCAGCCATCATAGGGTCCTTGAGCAAGACCCTATGACACGTACTCCCCCTCAGGTGCTTCACAGAGGCTCCTTACTGATCCTCAAGGATGGGTAAAAAGCAGATATTTAATCTCACAATGATGTACTGTGTATAAGAAGTGATAATAAACAGTTTTCCCCGTAAAGTTGGGGATATGATAGAAGTGTAGTCGCCGCCCATCGCTTTATCTCTAAATCTCTTTGGGCCATAATTTCTCCACAGTTGGTCTGATTTAGTCCAGATGTGTTGTATATGAATCGACTCAAGGAGATCTATCTTGTAAACATCAGACTTCATTCTAGTAGTTCATATTTTAGTCAATACAGGGATATCTTTTATTGTAGGAACTGATTCCTGGACAGAACTCCAAATCTGTTTCCTGGATCATTTTCAAACTTTAAACTCCTGGTCAGGCTTTATCTCCAAAAGTGTTCGTGGCTTAACATCACAACCAGTGATTCGATTTTGTCGAAATTCGGTGCAAATAAATGAACGATCTCACCAAAGAGATCTATCATGTATATTTCATGCCTTACTCTAACAGCGTATTTTACTCACAACTGGACCTTTTTCTTTTTTTTTTTTACAAAAAATACTGTAGATGTAACTTGACATTTAGTTTGAAGGGGATTGCTTGAACATTGCAGGGGATTGGGGACCTTCCTGTCCAGGACGAGAGCAATTGTCTAGTTATTATTAATATTATTGCTGGTATAAATTTGAAGTCTACACACAAATAGGCACCTGAAGAATTTTTAATTGGCCAAATGCAAATGTTTGAAAGAGCAGATAGTTCTAAACTGATGTTCATATCTGTTTTACAAATTATGCAAGTGCACCTTTGTCACAATATTGCAAATTCGCACACCTGCAAGCATGTGATGAAAACAAATTCCCATCTATCGTTTTCACCATGCTGTCCAAAACGGGACGACAAAAGTCCGTTGACAGTTGGAGGGGCTAGCAGCGAGCGTCAGGGAGGCGTTTTATGACAGTAGCACAAAAGCGTTAGTGTTTAGTGAAGGAGGTTGTATCATGCATTAGACAACTGCATTGGCCTGCCACTGAGCTGAAGTAACCATGGCAACAGGCTGCTGGGAGACGGAGGAATGAGAGTCAGCAGGCTGGAGTCAGTGGGCCTTCAGCTTTTGAACACAGAGATTAGCTTACAGCAGAACCATAAACCTCACACAACATGAAGCCTTATGACAGGTTTCAATGCTGAGGGGATGGGGAAGTAACGGCAGCGGGGATGCACAAAGGTTTTCAGGCAACTATTCAGCCAAATAGATGACATCAAAGCACTTGTGCAAGTTCATCCTCCTGATGGTTTGAAATGCAAAAACGGTGCCGAAAGCTTTGAGCGGCTTAGACCACGCGGAGTACGGGAATGGAGATAAAACATCCTGCGACGTGTCAGCAGTCAGTCCAAATTGAAAAGATTAATTATACTTTGACATCTGCAACTCAAGTCTGTTGCACATTGCCATGGCAATATATAAAAAACAAACAAAAACTAAGGGAGCTAGAAAGAGGAGAGTGACGCTTACATAACAGTCCAAGGACAAGACGGAAGGAGGCTACAGAGAGAACAGCCACAAGAGTGAGAGGGCTGCAGGAATAGGCAACGATAAATCAAAAACCAGAGGAGATGAAGACAAATGTACAGAGGTAGAAATGAGCCAGAGATTGATATCTTATCCTTGAGGGAGCTTTTAGCATAGACTACGAGGTCACAGATTGAATGGTGCGAGAGCTTTAAAACGAAACACAAGGCAGCCTGGACAGGATGTGATTCTGGTTAAAAGAGTGAAAATTCACTGAGAATGGTGTCGTGTTATAATAACAGGCGGAATCAGCAGGGTCTCCTGACTCTCCTCCTTAATCCACCTACTCAAGTAGGACAGCAAAGTCTCTCTCCCCTTTCCTACGATCTCGTTCTTACTTTATGTAATTGTCCCACAGGGAAGACGCCACACTAATGATGAAATCTGAAAACCCTGTTTTCATTTCCACCCTTGCTCGACATTATGATAATTTTCTGAAAATTATCTTTTGTATCTCCTTACAACAGAAAAACAGAAAAACAGAAAAAAAAATTGTTTCCCTAACTCCCATTTGATTACAATAGACAAATAAAAAATGTCTGTTACCTTCTAGTGTCACTCTTTATTGTTTTCTGCTAACACATTTTAAGAAAGGCAGCATTTCAAGATCACGGTAGAGTGACACCATAATACCAACGTGCTAAAACCACAAAATCTCAACACTCTCAAAAAAAATCAATCATTAGATAGTTTAAGTTTAAGTACTGGCATCTGTTTGACCTTATTTAAATAATCATATACTGAAAACGTATTTATCCAAATTTCATAGAAGGAGCATGACGCTTAGAATTATGAAAAAGATTAAATTATCTGTTAGAAAATATGAACAGGGTTTAAATATATATAGTATAGAACAACCGGGATTCAATTGGTTAAAATGTATCTGATTGGTTTACATATAATTTTCAGGAAATTAGGATTGTTTTTGAACGGGAAAATAGAGTTAAAACACATACGATCCTTTTAGGAATATTACATAAATACTAATTTACTTGTTTCATTCATGTTTTAATGACAAATATGCATAAAATAAAATATATTCGTTTTTTTAGGTTAAAATTATGTTGTCCAAATGCTTGGAAATTAAAAATGTAATCGATATACATAATTATAAATATATATATATATATATATATATATATATATATATATATATATATATATAAAAATCAGTGGTGATTTTTCTAATATGGAGGACATAATGACATAGAGATGCGGTATATATATATCGCATCTCTATGTCATTATGTCCTCCATATTAGAAAAATCACCACAGATTTTTTTCTGCAGACATTGAAGATCCATAAAGGATGAAGTGTACTGAATGTGGTGATTCCCTGCCATTTCCTCTACTGCCACCATGAGGATGACATTTTTGTTTGTTGGTGACAGTGAACACATAACTTGACTTGAATTTTCATTTAGCTGTGTCATCAGTTAATGATTACATTGGTTAATGACCAAACCCCTGCTGAATTAATGATGTACCCATCGACTCCAGATGGATTTTGTTTTAATAATAATCTATTCTTTATTTATAACATGTTACACATGTTACACAGAACATACATACAGTACAATGTTTGGAAAATTATTCAACATCAAATTTAATTGCTCATGTGCAAGTGTCAGCCTACTGACATGCTAAACTAAGATGCTGAACATGTCAAACATTTAAGCTGCTATTCAGAAGTTTACTGACTTACCACCACGGACACTGAGATCTGCCGTGTTTTTCCTAAAAAAAACAACCCAATGGACACACGTACACACGTCTGTACACAATTCGCAATAATTACAATGATCACAACACATTGTGTTAGAATTGCATAAGCTAATAAATACAGCAAACAGTGTCTAGCGGCAGTTTATTTGAGTTTAATACATTGATGGTTCTCGGAAAATTGTTTTTTCAGTCTCATTATGCAAGCTTTTAGCATTATCTGCCAACCAGACCACAATAATATCATGATTAATATTTGTTCTTGTTAGCATTTAGCTTAAAGCACTGCTATGCATCAATGAACTCCTGCCAAGGATGTGCAAATATTGAATTAAGTGCTTTGTTTGCCACAAACCATTGTTTGGATTGAAATGCGTATGTGTCATTTATCAGCCATCCTCTGGTTCCAAGATTCACTCAACTAACTGCAAGAATAAATTGACTGTAGCTCCATGTTCTACTATGGCTTCATTGGAGGATGGAATAGTAGCTGCAACAGTCATTTATTTTTGTCTTTGTTAAAACATTTACATACAAAAAGATACTTTGAGTGCTCACACATAGAGATTCCTCTGTGTTATAATAGAATATGCATGAATGTATCTATTCATGAGAGAATAAGAAACTACTTTCTACTGCTCATATTTGAGAGAAAACCTCCTCAAACTTATAATGAAACAGTTTTATATTATTTCGCCACCCCAGAAATTCTAAATATATGGAGTGCTGCATTATACAGCGCTGTCTTTGCAGACTCAAGGTGAGGTGAACGCTTTACTATTGTGAAATAAATTAAAGTGGTGTTACGTTATAAATAAACTATCCTTATAAATATTTAATGAATGGTTTATGCTTTGGTTATTAATTAGGTTCTAAACACCTTACAAATCATTAAATAAACTGTCTTTGAAAAATAAATAAAATTTCACCATTTGGCAAGTAACAGGTAAATGTTGTCTTCATTTTCTCCTAATTTGTTACCCGATTAGTATTCACAACTTACATCCTACAAAATTGGCTATAAACCATTCCTAAATCCTTTATAAGGGTAGTCTTTGCACATTCATTTATTCTTTTTTTTGAAAGCACTCATCCTGTTCTGGCAGGGTGAATCCTGGACAAGCTGCCAACTCAGTGGTACAAAACTTTTTACCATCATAACATTTTCTTTAAAAAAAAAAGTAGGATTCAAAAATAAGCCATCTTCATTTAAGAGCGTGATTGCTGACGGCTGAAACACGGAGGCTTCACACTGTTACAGCCAGCAGTAATTGGTTTGCATAGTTTGACATGTGAATCTAATGTGAGAGTGAGACCTCCTGTTCCCCCATTAGGATGTATGTCAAGTGACAGGTAACAGTGGAAGAGGATTGACTGACTGGCAATAGTGCTTTGGCCGATCTAGGGGGTTGGCCGGATTTCTGGGCAACAAAGCCCCTGCCCGACTGATCTCGACAGCTCCAGTTTGTGTGCTTTGAATATTTCCCTGTAAAGCTATCCATCTTCTTGTCCATTTTGTTACAGCCTTGTGCCAAGTATTAGTTGTATGTGTGTTAGCATTGTGCTAGCTACTAGTTGGGACTATCTTGACGTAGTGCTAATTACATTCCTACATTTTTTGTAGATAGACAGAACCCACTATATATATATATTTGCACTTAGCACTGAGGGTAGGGGTTAACCTCCGTTTCTTTTGTTCGTTTTTGTCTTGTTGACTTTAGGGAGTTATCCTCATAGTGGCAACGTCCGCCAACGCAGATCCTTCGTGTTAACATGATAACTCTAAAACTATTTAATGGATCATTATGAAGATTGACCTTTGTGCGAGGTAGAACTGGAGTGATTTTAGGGAAAAGTCAATTTTATATTTCTGACACAGGGGGCTTTTTCTACACATATTTTTCGCTTGTAATTTCTCAACCGTTCTGGTTCTGATTTAGTCTAAATTTGATGCATATGAATCGACTCAAAGAAAACTATCTTGTAAACAGTGTTTTGATCTAAAAGTTCACATTTTGACTCACTAGGGGGAGGATTTTATGATATACACTGTTTTTGAGACATACCTCAAAACCATTTCATGGATCATTTTCAAACTTTATACCCACATAGACCTTAGTGCGAGGAAGGACTGTATTGGTTCTGTGAAAGCTTAGTTAAATATTTCTGACATTAAGGGGAGCTTTATCTTCCAAATTTTCCAGACATAATTTTTGAACCGTCGGTCCTATTTCTTCCAAATTTGGTGCTTATGCTTATCGACTCGAGGAGAATTATCTTAGTCATATCATCCATGTTTATATCGAACAGTTCATATTTGACTCACTTAGGGGAGCTTGTTTTTTAAACAAAAACAATGTACTGTGGCCATAACTTCACATTTCCTTTTAGGGGTTAAATCAGGGGGATTTCTTGTACAACGAAGGAGATTGGGGACTTTTAAGGGATACAAACTTGCGGTCGGGAAGACAGCGTAAGTAAATGGTAAAGGGACTGTACTTTCATAGTCTGCTCGACCACTTGAAGCGTTTTTCATAGCATGAGTCAGCATTCACACAAACATTTGATGATAGAGGCTGCCGTGCCAGGTGCCACATGCTCATCAGGAGCAGCAACCATTCACGCCATCATTCACACACCAATGGAACAACCATGGGGAGCAACTTGGGGCTCAGTATCTTGCGCAAGGGCATTTTTCTGATCTATGCTGTGGAATGGCTGTGAAGTGTTTGTGTAGAACAGTATGAGGTCACAGTATTCTTGACTTCTTATTTGGAAATGTTCCTCTATTTGTCATTTCATCAAATTCAACAAAATTTTTCACTTCATTTTGTCTCGAGTTATAACCAAAAACATGTTTTGTTAGCCCACAGTGTCCTTTGACCACCAAAACCTCATTAGCTCATCACTGAGTCCAAGTGGAGATTTGTGCTGGATGTAATGGAGGTACTCCACAGATGTCACATTCAAAAGAATTAGACAAACATCCTGAAAACATATTGCCTCCGGCCAGGGATATCGTTGCCACCGAGGTAAGAAAAATGAATTTGTTTGGGCTTCCGCAGGCAATCTGCTAAAATCACGTTTGATCGATGTTGGCAGTATGGCTTTTTAAAATAATAAATGGCTGCAGATAGCTGTGCACGGTGCACACAGAGGAATGGCCTCTATTATGGTAAACATATGGCTGCTGAATATGCGCACCTACACACACAGACACACACACGCATTCAAAGCAATTTTGGGCACTTCAGTAGGGATGCAGAGTGCCAGAGGCTTTACCTGTAGGCTTGAGAAGAAAAGTAAGGACTGAATCTATAGCCTGGAGCTGTTTTCAAACATTTCAACATATCTCTCTAGCCATCTACTACACTATCAATATAATAAAATACAAATAATAGATGAACGATTATAACATGATTACAACTATTCTGTTTTCGATTTTTTTTTTTTTTGGTACACTTCTAATCTGAATCTGAATCTGATTTTGAGCACAAATTTATTTAAAAAAAATCCATATTAATTAGCATCTTTTCATTGTCTAGAAAATCCATCCATCTGACCAGTATAAGATTTTTGAATTTTTGTACAGATGTGTCTTTGGCTGGTCACAATAAATGGACACACTCTAAAAGGTCTGTTTTTTTCAGATAATTTCGTATTAAATCCAACCAGCCTCTCCAAACCTGACATTTCACCTGTACATCTGAGGCAATATATCGCTTGCACAACCAAAGAATTTCTGCACAGGCTGTCAGAAAGCATATAAGGAAAGCTCATCAATGTGCGCATCACCGTCAATGGGGTCGTGACCTGACTGCAGTTCATCGTCCATTGGGCAGGTGGTGGGTGGAATCCCATTCAATTCTGTTCAAATAACTTTATTGGTCTCCGAGGGGCAGATAAGAGTTACACACATCAATGTACACCCATGGAAACTCACACTTACACCACAGATAAGATAAAATACACTAAAAGCTATCTTTACAGCAATGTAAGGATCATCAGGATCCTTACATTGCTGCAAGGATCCTGATGAGAGTTCGTAAACACGAACACATCACCCCCGTTCTTCATTCCCTTCATTGGCTTCCCTTCTCCACCAGGATTGATTATAAGATCGCTCTCCCCCGATCCCTCCGTTCTACCCACTCATACCGCCTCCTCCTTCCCCGGACTAAGCTCAGCACCCTGGGTGATCGGGCCTTCTGTTCTGCTGCCCCTCATCTGTGGAATGCCCTCCCTGACCATCTGAGGGCTCCACCGACGACTGACACATTTAAAAAAAGACTTAAAACTTTCCTTTTTATCAGAACCTATAACTTTAATTAACATTGCTGCTTTTTGGTCATGTTTTTATATAGTTGTTATTATATTTATTTTATTGATGCTTTTATCTGCTTTTACCTTGTAGCACTTTGAGATTTGATCCAAATTTAAAGTGCGTTATAAATTAAATGTATTATTATTATTAAAAAAGCATTGCTATGTGTTGTAAAGTGCTAAAAGTTTTTTCAATAATAATCGTTCAATAAAAATCATTTAAAAAATCATTAAGAACGTGCTGAGGTGGGGGATGTTGGGAGTACAGCAACTGGGCAGCCCTGGGGACAAAGGTTGTCCTTCTTTGTGCCAGACAAGTCTGCCTCCTTAGGGGGGCTACTGTAACAGAGGTACAGAATGTGTGAAAGGTACTGTAAAATCCTACACGCTGATCCGACAGTCTGTTGTTCACACTGGGTGGAAAGTGCTCTAACAGGGTGTCTTATAATTTGAGAGCAGACTTTCGCAGTGCTCAGCAAGCGCTTCCTGTTCTAGTCAAACCAGCAAGTGAAGGAAAATGTCATTAGACTCTCAATGAAAGAGTAGTCGAATATTGTTAAAATGTTCTAGCTAACCCAAGAACAGCAAGTTCAGTTGAAGGGGATGTCAGAAAAGGTGTTTTTCAAAAACACAAGAGAGTCTTTGCGCTGGTGGTTTCCAGGTGCTTGTGGATGGCATCATCACACCCTATGCTAGCCGGTATATGGATGTGTGGTTTGTATTATCAACATTGAGAACAATTAATCTAGATCACCAGTTGACTAGGGTATGTCTATACCAAGGTCATGCGTAAGCCACCAAAAATGAATACGAATACATTTTATTGATCTCAAATACAAACATCTGTAAAAAACAAAAGTAATTTGGGTTATACTCCCAAAATGTTCTTCAAATGACGGACCCAAGAGTCAGAACCGAGGTCGGGAAAATAAGCTTTTAGTTTTGCTGCTCCCTCCTCCAGGAATACTTTACAGAAGGAGCTGAAACTGTCAGAACTTATTACTTTTGGGGGAGTTTTAATCTCCGTTGAAGCATCGTGAAAATGTTGCAGTTGCTCTCTGTAGTTGTTTCTGAAATCCCACTTATCCTTTTGATTGACTCTTTGTATTGGCTCGGTGGTCGACAGGGGGCAAACACACTGCAACCATCATTTTGACCATATGACCACAGCAAATCAAGAAAACAGCTTCATCAATTTCACAACACACACAACTATCAAAACAACAACACAACACCTTAAGAAAAACGATCTCAAAAAGCCACAAGACAACGGAATGTTTTAGGAAGGACCCTCAAAAGTGATACATCCCTGAATGCAGTTTTATTTTTATATTTATACTCTTTTAGTGTATAAAACCGATATAATGCAAAATATTTCATGATATTTTGATTAGCCATTAAAATTCATTTTTTTCTTTGTTTAGTAGCGCGCACGTCGGCCACCGTAAATATTAGATCGTCTGTATTCTCTCCTTTTAGTGAATGAAAGTTTTCTTATAAATGTATATATTTATAATGTCTATTTAATTTGTGTAACCGTTTCTGTGCTGTTCTCTTGGCCAGGTCACTCTTGGAAAAGGTATTTTTAATCTCTATGGGGATTTTACCTGGTAAAGAAAATAAAGGATATACATCACTGTGTTCTATTATGCTGCAGAACACAATGAAGTCATCAGTGAGTACCCCATGTACGCTATAAATACTGTATGTATATACACTCACACAGAAACGTACACAATATATTCACATCTATGTGAATATACATACATGTATACACACTTTGCTGATTTCTCCTCCTGCTCTCTATAAGTCTGGCTCCACATTTTTTAATTGCAAGGGGTTTTTGCAAACCAAACTGCAGCCCAGCTCCTAAGGAGCTGTACGTTCCTCTCCGCAAATATCAATCACTTGAATGAAAGTGTCCCATTTAAAGAGCTTTAATGGGCCTAATCACTGAGGCGGGAGATGAATAGTGAATCAATTAAACAGATTTGTGTAAGAAGAGACACTAATGTGTCTTCATACTTCATAACTGGAGACTTTTAGAGATGAGTGACAGGATTTTGTTTATGTGGGGTTGGATTGGATTTCCTGACGGTTCATAAAATCGCAACATATATGTATAAAACAATATCATCTACATGTCACACGTGTCAAAAACTATTTGAAAGTTTATTTTTTAACAAAACATGTGCATTGACTTCTTATTTTTGGTAATCAACCATTCAATTCATTGTTGGGATGATTTATAGTAAATGAAAAGTTTATCTCAAATATAAAATACCCAGAAGTTTTTTTCTTTTCTTTTTAAATCGGTATATTAAAAAATGATTACAGTGATAAAGAATAATGCCAATGCCATTATTCACTATTGTTAAGTTGATTTTAATGTTAACCTGTGGTCTTCTGTGAAGCATTTTGTATTTCAAAGTCCCTATATCGTTAACAGTGCTGGGCAAGTAACTTCCAAAATGTAATCTATTACTCATTACTAGTTACTTCTATTTGAAAGTAATGGGTTACTTTGCAATACTATTTTCTTTGTGAGTAAAAAGTTACTGAATAAATTAATTTTGCATCACTTTTACCAAAATAAACGTAGACAACGAGGCATTCAAAAATGGAAGCGCACAATGTTATTTCATGGCGAATAATCAAGGAACAGAAACCCAATTTAACTGTCAGTCATTACAAATACAGTAGGGGCAGCATTATAGAGCCCAATTACGTCTATTTTTCTTGTGGCAACATCTGCTTTCCCTGTTAGCTAACTGTTACAGTGCAGCCTATCCAGGTACTCCAGTACTATTTCTAGCCATGCAAAGTTCCCTTTGCTTCCCAGCACATAAAGTACACCTTATTGTACCGTTGTTTTCCTTTTTTTGAGAAACTCAAGGTTCTGCAAGTTTAGCCACACAGAAAATGTTGAATCCTCCTCTACTGGCATTCCGCCATTCCATCAACAGCAACGCACAACAAAACGCCGTTCTTCGTGTCGGAATTGGCGTTTCGTTGATAGCATCTTGCAAAAAGACACAGTAACTGTAACAATATTAACAAAACTTTATTTGTAATGCTTTATATTACTCCGTTAAAGCCTACAAGTAATATATTACTGCAATGCACTACTTTTGTAACTGATCATTAATAACTTGCTAGCATTTCACTAGTGCCAAACATGTTATTGTGATGTTTGGGTTTGCAGCTCAGCAGAGGAAAAAACCTGAAACCCTGCCGTGAAAGAAGGAAAAGTAGGAAAACCCAACTCATGAAACGATTCAGAAATAACCAAGTGTAGCCTACGCAGTCAATCAGGAGGTACAGATGGGTGGGTGAGGAGGGGCCATGCTACCATGGAGGAAATGCGGCAGTGGCTGAAATGGCCAGGGAGAGATCCTGCAAAGGGATCCTCCTGCACTGTGCGACCTCGCCAAGTTGGACCCCTAAACAGTTTCAAGAGTAGGGTGTGATTAGACTGGTAACCATGATGCGAGTGGTACCGGAGTTAAACTGGGGTGAAGAGATGAACAAGCTAATACTCCAACTTAAAAAAAAAAACAAACAAACATATATATTCTACATTCTTACATACTCTGGGTTTGACATAAAATCCAACTCAGTGTTAACTTCGTTAGCTTTTTCCGACTATTTCAACTGTCACTTATTTAACGTAGGATGTTGAACTTTTCTTGGTTTGTTTAACTACCATCAGTTCTCATCACACATTTACAGTTGATGTCACTGCGATATACATAAATACATACAATGTAAACATTTTAAAGTCGTGCTTGAGGCATAAGAGTGGGAAGAATCATAAATATATATCTATATTTTACATTTCTCATCAGGTATACTGCGATCATCATTTTTGTTAAACTTACATTAAAGCCTACATAAGTTATTACTTTAGTCTCAGTGACGGTTCTTTCAGTCATACAACAAAATTTCAGGTTATATGAGTTGTTCATCCACCTCTCCTTCCACCACAGTGTGATTCTGTCCCCTGGCAACACTGATGATACTTATTTGGGAAAGCAATAGATCAGCAAGGTGAAGGACCGCTGATGCATCCTTCATGACACCTTCAGCTGATATATATTTAACCAAAGTATTTTTGACATTACAGCCACCTGCTGAGAGCTGGAAGCAGGGGGAGCTTGACAGTATTGTAAACCAATGCTTTCCTTCTATTCCAGTAATCTTACACTCACTATCAATCAATCAATCATTTCACTGAAGCAGAATGGCCTTTCACAATCATTTCGTTATCATCACCTAATTGCAAATATATGAAATAATCCTAATTATTTAGCATCATCATTAAATCCCTTCCTTTCATCTATGGAGAACTGAAATGTTTATGGATAATATTAATCCATGTTTATGGATTAAATATTATGGATCATATAGTGGCAAAGTCAACCACCACGGCAGGTGTTCTGATTTTTTCCGTCAAATAATAGTGGCGAGCAGAATAATTATAGCAGGAGGGTGTTTGTCACTTATACTGCAAAAACAGTGCTGGTAAAAAGTACTTATTCCAAAGCCATCATAAAAAGGCCCACCCTGTAGAACTTTCACCCCCTAATGTGGCGTGCAGCATAAACCTTCCCATTCCCAAATGTCCGACTGCTACCGCCTCGTATCCCGGGTACCCCTGCCTCCTGAGCAGTGGGTACCACCCCGGACTCAGTGTCACACCAAATCCCCTTCTGCGAAAACTGTTGGTGGTGGATCACGCAAAAACTAATGTGAATTGCAAGACTTAATGATCAACGTCATTTGAACGTATCTTGGCTGTTAAAACAGTGTTTTATTACATCCTCCGCTTTAATTTTGACCCCACATCATCACATGACCTCTGTGTTTGCCAAAATACGGTAGGTAATTTTTTGGTGTGCCAAGTCTAGTTTCCTCCCAAAGTCCAAAAACATGCAATATAGGTGTATAAGTGACTGTAAATTGCCCGTAGTTTTGAACGAGAGCATGAATGGTTGTTTGCCTCTATGTGTTGGCCCTGTAATGAAGTGGTGACCCACAGTCACTTAGGAAAGACTCCAACTTCCCTGTGACCCTGAACAGGATAAGCAGTAATGGATAATGAATGAAATAATGAATGAATGAATGAATGAATGTCGAGGGAAGAATGGCACTGAAATACCGTCTACTTGTAAGTGTCTGTATTTTTTAATATCACGCTTCAGTGGATTCAGCTTCCTGTGCTCGTTGTTGACGTCATCAGAAATCCAAAAGAATGATGAGGACGAGACCATTCAGACCGACCAACCTCCCACACACACAGGCAGTGACGCTGGTGATCCGATGAGGAAGTCTATTATCCAGAAACGTTAGCAATTATTTTATGACTGTTATTATACAGTAAGTACCTCAGAAAGAAGTTCAGACCTCTGTCTCTTCATATGAATCATACTGAGGCAGCTAAGATCACAGACACTTATCTGAGTCCCTTCAGCAACCTACAACGTGGCATCAGATGCTCCACTGAGGCTTTTCAACAATCTCTGGTTTGTGCCCACAATGTAATTAATCGCTGAATTGTTTTGGTTGGATAAAGCACTCTTCCGCGAGTGAACCTTTGACATTTCTCTGCAGAGTACAAGGGTTGCTACACCTCACTAAGTAGCATAAAGCCTTCGTTCTGGTTCATGTACTCTGCCCTCTGCTACTCAGTGGGATTATGATCACTCTGAGAGATGTCAACAGGAGTTAATGAATATCCCCTTCCACAAATCCAGGGAAATCCTGCCAACAAAATGACCCCCCTCATTGATAAAATCTGCCATAATACCAGGAGAGAGACTGCTGGCATCCTGCTCTCAGGCACAGATGGATTTTTCACACTTTAATGCAGCATTCCTTCATTTCGCAACACTTAAATTGGGTGAAGTTCTTATTGAGGGATTCATTACTGCTGGTGGCAATAAAACAGTTTAGCTCCTGCTTAATCTCCCCCCTGTCTACCGGTATGACTTCTGTCTCATTTTACACCTCTGTCTCCCTTCTTTTCTGTCTCTCCCCCCATCTGGCTTTGGTCTTCATCGCCTCCAAGATGTGAATATGTTGATCTCCTCCATTCAGTGCCTTCGTTGTCAGAAAAATGAATCTTGAATTTAGATTTCAAAACACCGTCCACAATTCAAGAAAGAAAAGAGCAACCAGAATCACTTGTGGCATTATACATGCTCATTTATAAACCTCAGCTCGGTCCGGAGTGCTGCAACACTTCAGTTTGTTGAATAGTCATATTAAATGAAGACGAGTAAAAGTCCCAGTTAAGAAGGTAATTAACACACAAACAAACAAGCATGTATGGAAATAAGACCTATAAAATTTCTTGCCCAAACTGATACTTTTCCAAGCCTCTACTGGTTCAAAGATTCTGCAAATCTGGCAGATTTATCAAAGGTGATTCCCGAGGGTTAGAGCTAAATCTGTAAAAGCAAGGCCCCCTTTTGCAATTAGACAAAAACACTTGTAGCCGGTGGGGCCTGACTTGCCACCCTACTATACTGTGTATCTCTGCGTTGTGTCTGTTGTGTTTGATGAGCAATGAAACAGGGACCACTGCTTTCTTGCCAGACGAGGTGTGTCTATTCCGTCCAAACCAGATGAGTATCAGCACAGCAAATCATTCCAGCCACAATCTCACAAGCACACCTTTAGAAAGGGAAATACTGCATGAGAAAACCCTCATCCATGCTCTATTAGCCTAGCTTGAGTTCTGTACATTGGCACGTAAATTAAAAGTACTGGTCATAACAATAACAAAATGGACACTGTTCTCCTGGAATTAAAAATATTTCCAATGGACACAAGCATGTATTCTTTACAATTATTAGAGGTTTTATATTATTTTTTTTACCTACTATTAGCACGAATATTAGCATTATCTTATCTCTCCTCAGTAGAGCTAACAGCGAACTGAGGAGGACGGTGCAAAAACACAGGAAGCGACGTCACCATATTTCAATGTCCAGGAAGTAACAGTACCATTTACAAAATAAAAGCTCCCAACAAAGAAATGTACAGATAAATATAAAGGAAGACCGAAAATAAAAACAATATTTGAACAGTAATGGAATATTGGTGAAATATAAATCGAAGATATTATTACATGGGTAGTAATATGTTTCACCGTTTCTTACATACATACACTACAACGTTGTCAAATTTATCTCTGCATTTAACCCATCCCTGAGAGAGCAGTGGGCGGCCCGTGTGAAGCGCACCGAGAGCTGAGTTTTCAAGGTCTTGCTCAAGGACCCAAGGCTTCAGGGGCTTCATGCAGTAGATAACACCGGATCGCTGGATATCATTAACAGCCGGGTAATTCCATTTTGAAAGACCTGTAAGTGATTTGAAACAGCCTGACTGGAGCACATGTAAAGGGAATCAAAAATAATGTAACCCTCAGGAGTTGTATTTGAATCGATCGAGAGCCATAGAGGGCGAGATAACCAAGAATAAAGCACTGGCCGAAAGTCATATTATGGGAAAAAGATGATAAACGTAATCTTAGAGATACATTTTACATTTAAGAGAAATTTACATAAAAACTGACCTGCAGTTGTAGTGCTATCGGTTCCAATTAAAAAAGTAAATGACTAAACTCCTTTTTGATTTGTTTCTCCTTGCTGCTTTCTTGCTAAGGAATGATTTTGCAGGTGGTGGCCAAAGCCAATTTCCTCTCCTCATCCTTTTAGGCTGATTCTTTATTCATTTAGCATTTTTTTCAGCGTCTCGCCACTTGTGGTAGCATGAGGCGGTAACTGCAGGCCACAGAAGTTGCTCAAGTAGTGCAGCTCCTCCAGGATGGCACGTCCATACGCGCCCTGGCCAGAAGGTTTGCTGTGTCGCCCACCACGGATGTTGTGATTAATTCCAAATGCATTGGGGAGCCATTTCTGGGATGTCAGATGGCAATGCAAAATATAGTCCTGTCTCCTTATGCCAGTTAAAACTTCTGTAGCTGAACCCTAAATTAGTTGTAGAAAAAGAATCTTATTAATTTTTGCATACATGACGAAGGTGTGATATTTAATTTAGTATTCTGTGTATTCTGTCACTGCTCTAACATTCTCCTTCCAGCAGCAAAACAAAAAAGAGCTACTGCTGGTTTTTGCCTAATGAGGTGTAGAAAAACAAATGGAAACTCGGTTGAATTAGAATCTCTGATAGACATGGACATATTTCAATAACCCTTCACCCCTGACATCCCCAAGGCGCTTAAGTACAAGACAATATAGTCGGACCGTGACAGCAATACATGAGATCCCCACTTTATGATATTCAGGTCTTGTAGGGCTCAGTGTTTGCTCTAATGGATCATTAAGCAGACCCTTCACTTCATCACATGGACCAGAATCTGCTTAACATGAGCTGCAGTAAATCAGCCTCGCCATGTTATTGATCAGCTTTGAAATTTGCTCTATGTGTCAGTGTCACTTTGTCAATTAAATCACCAGCTGGACAGACACTAATGTCCGTGATACCCAATCAATTGTACTGACATTCTGGATCAATATTCTATAGGTTTGTAGGTTAATTTAATTTAGACAGCTTTAAGACTCGCTGCGTGAGTACTTCATGGTTCCTTGGAGACCGGTGGTGGAAATAGATAAGAGATTTGTTCTTCTGGTCATACTGTATGCTATTGGTTAAGACTTTCATCTCTCAGGCAACGCATTAGGTTATTATTGTACCATAGAAGGAGAGAAAGATGACCCTCTTCTGAGATCAGTTAATCTCAGAAGAGGGAAGGAAGATCCCTCTTCTTTCGGAAGAAAAATCTGATCTTCCTGGAATTAACGGTTTTCATTTTGTCTAATTTCATTATATCCCCTGATTCCTCGATGTGTTTGACGTTGCGTGATTTAAACTCCTCTGTTTTGACTGGGAGAGACGCTTGCCCATTCACTGTTCTCGGCACATAATCAGTAATGTTTAATTAGTGTAATCAATATTAGTGAATTAAATACTCCCCATGTGGTGCCTGTGGGTTTCCTGAGCAAAAACAAGGTTTAGAAAAACAACAAAATGCTTAACCCATTCCATGCTGGGTGCCTGCATGGAAAGACTGGGGATAATCCTCTTTCAGTCTGCATGAAATGAACCGTCTGTTTCTTTATCATTTGTCCACTATATACACTATATGCGATACTGTGACATCTCACCTAACCATGAATAGACAAAACATTTGTTATATTTTAAGTGACATTATTCCGCGCTTTCTATGATCACTGTTATGGGGCGCAGTTTGCCAAAGTAGCACATCATGATTTCCGAGGTAGACACTGGCCCAGAACTAGCTCAGAAAACTGCCTTGGTTCAAAAGGGGCCACATTTCCCATGTCTTAAAGGTGTTTTCTTCATCAAAATTTTATTTTGGTACTAACATTGACATCAGTGTTAATTTGACTAGACATTTAGATTCAACATTTAGATTTAGCTTTAACTTTTGGAACTAATTGGGGTAAACTGTTGCGGTTAAAATCGATATATATTTCTTGTGAAAATTGCGCCCCATACGCTGAAGCCATTGTGGGAGTGCTATGAGTTGAGTCTGATGTGGCATAGTATGTTTCTATCTGTCAGTTACTTTGATACAATTTTCAATAGTGAGGTCACAGTAACAAAGATTAAATACCTGAAAAAAAAAAGGTTAAGTAATGTGAGAAAGTGACAGAAAACTTTTCAGTCAGTCCAATTCTTTCTCTTCTTCACGTGAAGGCCAAATATCTCTTTACAGCTGTGTGTCAGTGCCAATGCTCCAGCATCCAGCATACATAAGGTTCCATCACAGCTGAAACAGCATAATTCACTTATTTTGTCATCTCTTACAAGAAATAGTCAGATTTCCACATCATCACCTAACTATGCTGATGTTGACCCCGAATTTCTGGAGCGCTTCACTTTATTTAAAGTTAACTCACATTAAGCCTCTGGAGCTACATATGTGTAGAATCACAAAACCATCAGTTAAATACTAGGTTACGCAGTATAAAACGCTTAACATAACCGTTGCATGATCAGACTCGTGTAAAACTTCAAACAGAAAAATAAATCTATCAAAAGCACTACTACAATTTAATAAAATAGTTGTAATTCTAGGGCTAGGGTCAAATCTAAGCCTTTATATACCGTTTTAAATAATGTTCAACATGCAAGTCTTTGTTATCAATTTTTGCAGAATAACATCAAAATAAAGGTAAAGTTATGGCAAGAAGCTCTCTCAATCAATATGAACACGAAAGTCCATTCCTTAAGTCATCCAGTAGCCACAGCTTCAACATGTTAAATGTTCCTTCCACAGTTTTAAGTTTAAAATTGAAAACGAGATATAGACTGATTTGGATTTAGGTGTGTCTAATTAACGAGAGACCACAGAGAAAACTAGGAGTTGAAGGATGGCCAGTTTTTTTTTATAAAAAAAAGCTCCATAAAGTGAGTAAAATATGAACTATCAATCTATCATATAATATATAAATTATGTATCACCTCGAGTCGATCCATCTGGACCAAATTTGGACTAATGGTTAAGAAGTTATGTACAAAAAGTTCCCCCTAGTGAGTAAAATATGAACTATTAAAGTAAAACATGATGTATACATAGATCTCCTCAGGTCAATTCAAATAAGCCAAATTTGGACTAAATCCCATAAGTAGTTGAGAAATTATGACAGGTAAAAGGCAAAAAACCTTGGGAGATGAAGCTCTCACTAACGACAGAAATATAAAACCCACCTTTCCCCAAATCACTCCAGTTCTTTCTTGCACTATAGAGTGTTCTTCATGGAGTATAAAATTGAAAACGATCCATGAAAGTTTTTGAGTTTCCACACGAAGGATCTGAGGCAGACGCCGCGGCGGTCGTGATGATGATTCCATAATTCCCCAGACTTTTCAGGGATATGATAAAAGGACCTTCCTTACCTAATCTGATTCTATAAATCACAGCCCATATTGTTTTCTTCACTTGCCCCCTGAAATCCTGCTTTTAAGATGTTTTAATATGCATTAACTGACACTTTGTAAAGACGTGTCCTTTTCATGTGATCTACCTGGACAGGTAAACCTGTTGTTGCAGTTCAGAGTAGTAAGATGAAAATGATTGGCTTTTTAAAGAAATACCCTGTGGTGTAAATAAATGTTTAGAATCTTTTGTTATTTCCTCCTAGATGTGATGCAAGTAGTAACTAAAATGATACATAAAAAAGAGCGATGTTAACTGGGGCAAGGCCAATGGGAATTTATATCATAAATTCCCATTGGCCTTGGATATATATCAAAATTTCACCTCGAATCAGTCTTAGCCTACGGCAAGCACAGGTTGTACCTGTCTCCTGCTCCTGTTCCTTTTGTAACAAGAAGTGTTGCCTTTCACTGTCCTCTGGTAGCGAAGCGCTGGGAAGGCAATCTGTGCAAAATGTATGTTATACCCTTATCTAACAGCATGGGCCATAGACATCGCCCGAACACGGACTAGCTCACTGTGAGAACTCTTTATCTCCCACAGCCCCACAGTCAGAGACCCAGACAACAGATGCAGCCAACGCCCCAGGCAGAAACCAATCCCATATCTGACAAGAAATGTACATGGTGGTAGATTTCAATACATCTGCTCTCAGCCTCGGGAGAATGTGGTGACAATGCTTCCAGGCATTCATTTAAGATATGTCTGTATAGGAGTTTTCCAATTATTTGTAAGATAAAAGTTACAGGAAAGGGAAGTTATATAAAATTTGAAAATCAAATGGCGTTTACAGCTGTGTGATGAGGGCTAAAGCGACCAATAGGTGACAAGTTTTATCAGAGGGTGGGCGTCTATCGTGTGATCGGGTCATTTCTTGCTGTTATTGTCATGCTTTTAATGAAGAAATAGTTGATATTAAGTTCATCAGTGAGGCCGTGTTGTGTGCTGAACTCACCACAAAGTTTATGTCAACATCAACATCATCCAACTTAACGTTTAAAACAGAAACTCCTCATCACACGCTTTATTCTGAAAACCCAGATCCACCGATGGTAAGAGGCTTTCACAGTGCTCTTCTTCCTATTTAATTACTTCATTCATTGTTGCATAAAACGTGAACTTGGTCACCATAAATGTTAAGATCAACATCAGCCGTAATGATTAAAGCAGCACTTCATCCTGAAAACCCAGATCCACTTTACGGACAGATGTCTTTGGTGGATTCTCTGAAAACCACTTATCCTGTACAAGATCGTGAAGGCTGGAGCCTATCCCAGCTCTTTAAGAACTTAAATCATACTCAATAATAAGTGAAGTCATCGGATCTGATTTACTTGATTGTCGTGGGATTTATGCATTCGTTGCGGAATATAAAATCGGTGTCTTTAAAGTTTTTCAGCGCATTTGATTTGTTCACAGAGTCGGTCTATCACGGCTTCTCACGGGTTTTTCTTGGATGTATTTGTAGAGTTCATTATTTTCTTACTTTCCCATTTAATTCTTTGAATGGGACTTTATTCAGTATATTCTGCCTCTGTCCAGCGGTCATTCCCCGGCATTAAAAGGCCGTCAGCATTGGCCTCCATGTTGGTGGAGAAAGACTCATGATGTAACTGAATGTCTCAGGTGTCCTTTATGATTGCGTCACTAAGCTATTGTCAAAGAAAGAAAGTAGGATTGACTAGGTCTTCAGATGATGAACAGTTTGGGTGAGTCTGATGGATTTTGATGGAAAATTGAAAAAATACAAGTTAAGTCTCTGAAACGATTCATCTGAGGTATATTTGGACTAAGTCAGACAACAATTATTACGCTATGTTTGAAAAACAGTGTTGGGTGCTTTTCGGGTATTTTTCTACGACAGCGTAGCCCTAGTTAAGATAGTCTTCAAAATCATTTCATTACAACTCAAAGCTTCTTTAAAGTTTTACAGGACATGTTTCAGGCGGTTCATTGCAGAACGTTTGCTTTAGGATGAAACAGAAAGGTTTTTCACAAACCTCCTAACTGGGTCCACAGAGTCTGAACATCGAGCTGTCATGAAGGCTGTGGTTGGAGTGTTGGTGCTGCTGCTCAACGCCTCACATGGTGAGCTGTTTAACTTCCAACATTAATAACTATTATTGCACTAACTTTGGACTGGATACTGGATGTCGGTTCTTAAAAAAATAACCACATGTTTTGGTTTATTATTAAATCCTCATTGGCAACTTTAGCATTTTCCAAGTGATGAGTCAGATTTTAAGAAGCTTTTTGAAAAAAAAAAAAATATATATATATATATATATATATATATATATATATATTTCTGAGAGTAATGACAAAAAATCCAATTTCTTTTGAAAATTAAAATGATGTGTATATTTACATCTTTCATCTTACATTTCCCCAAAAGATAGCCTGAACTCGAATTTGATGACACCGGGAATATGGCTTCTTATCATTTTTAAAAATCTAATTATGTTGATGTGAACCTCCTCCCTGTCTATAAGCCCATGGGGAAGAGACTCTCAACAACGAAGAAACCGATTAGGAGATTAATAAAAGAGGACTGGGAGAGACTAACGGACTGTTTTTAGTCACCACACTGGGATGTGCTCTTTGCTCCACATGGGGAGGACATTGATGGTCTGACTCACTCCATCCCTGACTACATCAACTATATCAACAACACCTTACCAGCCAGAACAATTAACCATGTGTCAACC
The DNA here is from genome assembly GCA_009660295.1 of Lophius piscatorius. Lineage (NCBI taxonomy): Eukaryota > Metazoa > Chordata > Actinopteri > Lophiiformes > Lophiidae > Lophius > Lophius piscatorius. The sequence continues at coordinate 216,010 of VRLP01000492.1, forward strand.
CGGAAATAAAGGCCCATCTGAATGACAGGAAGAGGGCTTTTAGGTCCGCGGACAAGGTGATGTAGGAGAAGATACAACAAGATAGTACAAAAGACTTCAAAAAGAAGATCAGGGTCGGGAAGGACAATTATACGAGGAAGATGGAAGAACGGCTGCAACAGAATAACACAAAGGAGGTTTGGAGATGGCTGAAAGTGTTCTTGGGACAGAACAAGGGCGGCGGTCCTGGAGAGGTCCAGAATCTTGTGATCGCAGGATGGGCTGAGGTGCTAAATTTATTTATTTATTGTACAGGACTACACAGAAGTCCTGTACGGGAAGGACCTAGGTCGTCTGGACATGCTCAGGAGACATTGGACTGTTAAAGAACTTCTATGACACTGTGGTAGCAGCAGCGATCTTCTACGCCGTGGTCAATAGGCTGGTCAGGTGGTCCGGGTCCAAGCTGACATCCATCTAGGACAACACCTCTCACCCTCTGAAAAAAGACAGTGAGAGTTTGAGTAACACCTTCAGCAGCAGACTTCTACACCCACAGTGTAAGACGCTAGAGCGCTACCGCAGGTCCTTTGTCCCGACTGCAGACAGATTAACAGCTCTCTGTGAAACTGTGTTGTGTCTGAAAACCTTTTTCAATCTCTCGTCTACCTCACTACAACTACACGTCCACCACTTGGTCAGCTGTACTGCCCTAATTTAGATTTGTTTTTGGTGATGTGACTCTTTTTCCCTATTTAGAACATATTTATCTCAAGTGTAGTCATAATGTATGAAATTAAATGTTTTTCTTTTTCCATTTTACAGTTGTTGAAAGCTTCTGTGATGGCAGAGAAGATGGAACTCAGTGTTATGGACCTTTGAGAGGAACTGCCGTCCTCCAGCTGATGAACAGCACCTCAGACGTGTACATGTTCCAATGGATCAAAAAGAACAAAGTTATTCTGTTTTGGAGACAAAATAGGCCTCTTCAAAATGGGATGAAAAGCAGATCCACATTTTTACTAGGTAACGGAACATTTGGGATCCACAACCTGAGAAGGACTGATGGTGGTCAATATACTCTTCATATTTCTGATTCCAAAGGAAATAATTTAGAGACGCGTTCTCTTCACTTGACCATTGAAGGTGAAAGAAAATCCTTACACATCTATATCCATGGCTTGTTTGCATTCACAATGCTGACCAGGAC